>JAECUM010011974.1:0-85030 GCA_016617855.1 Megalonaias nervosa
TTTTATATTACTATATTTTCTCTCTACTCCTCAACCCCGTCTTGCATGAGCCTTCACTGTTTTAGCACACCATCAAAGAAACACAATATTTTTTCTTCCAAATTACGAGAAAGAAATAAGTAAGGGGATAGACGATGGAGGAGGAAGAAAGCAAGAGGAGGGAAAAGGAGAACACAGAGGGGAGGAAGGGTACTACTGCAACCAACGAAAGTCGAACCAACACCAACCAATTAGTGAACAGAAAACCAAAGCACGGACTTTCAAATAAAAATAGAACCCTTTCCCCTCCTTTTTTTCTGGACAAGCGAAAGGTAGCTGACTCGAGAGACAATTCCATTTCGTAGGAAGGTATTATTGTCTGCCAAACTCGAACAACTATTGGCGATTTCTGGGACCCAAAGCAGGTGCTAGGAAAATATACTAGCAAACACCTGGGTGGAATCCTTAAAGCAACAAGCCTGCTGAGTTGTCAAAATATTTTCCACTACAAAGTCCTCTTGCCACCCCCACCCCCTTTTTTCCGGACAAGCGAAGGCCTAATACGCACCCAAAACAGGTGCTAGGGAAAACAAACTAGCAAACACCTGGGAGGAATCCTTCAAACAACAAGCCTGTGTTGTCAAAAGATTTTCCACTACAAAGTCCTCTTCCTTTCTCCGGACAAGCGAAAGCCAAATTTTTTTTTCTCGGACAAGCGAAGGCCTAATACGGACCCAAAACAGGTGCCAGGGAAAACAAATTAGCGAACACCAGGGTGGAATCCTTCAAACAACAAGCCTGTGTTGTCAAAAGATTTTCCACCACAAAGTCCTCTTCCTTTTTCCGGACAAGCGAAGGCCAAATTAATTTTTTTTTCTCGGTCGGACAAGCGAAGGCCAAATACGGCCCCAAAACAGGTGCTAGGGAAAACAAACTAGCAACACCTGGGTGGAATCCTTCAAACAACAAGCCTGTGTTGTCAAAAGATTTTCCACTACAAAGTCCTCTTCCTTTTTCCGGACAAGCAAAGGCCTTCTTTTTTTTCCCTCTCTATTCCATGAGATACTTCCTTTGGATATTGAAGGCCTCTTTCAATAAAAGCTCTATCCACACAAAATCAAACAAGATCCTTTGGCTCCACCATCAAAATTAACACCTATCCTTAGCTAGGAGTAACACTAACAAACATGGGAAGGCTTACACCCAGTTGATTGGTCTTATTTAGAACTAAAATGTACACTCTGTACTCAAAATCCCAACTACTATAGTTAAGAGTAATGAAATTCTAAAACTCATACATTGGGACAACTGCACAGGTGACTTACACACTATTGGCGATAGGGTCGTCCACAAGTACAACTGGACTAAATTTGACCAATCAAGTGCGGCCTGGTGTTTCGGTGCGTAAATTAATTGGACGGTCTCGGGGTGCACTTTGCCCCTCCTCTGTGTGCGGGGCGGCTGGTTGTGGGTGTGTGGTGGTGCTCTGTGTGTTGTTTCGTGGCGCCCACCTGGGTCCCACTCCTCCTTTTCCTCGGCCAGACATATAAATAAGAAGTGCGATCATCGCGCATAAACGCGAGATTGTAATGGCACCATTCCTACAATCCCGACCAATAAAAAATCTCGACTCTCGAGAATTAACCAGGCGCGAAAGCTCTTAGATAGCATATGCGACTTACATCCTTTATTCATTCATTCGTTGTTATTTTTTGTGTAAGGGGGTGTTTTCCTTCACGTCCGTGCTTCAGGCATATGAATCGTAACGTTCGTCAGTCTGGCTACCTCAACAGTGGCTGTTTGGGGTTTCTATGCTTGAACAGTACTGCAGCGATGCAGCAAATCATCTGACCGCATTACACGGATAAGAAGCATTCCCAGATCAGCGACGCAAAGAACCACGCAGTGCAACGGAAATTGGGGATGAAGTAAACAACTGCTGCTCTTTTGGACTGCCGTCCTAAAGCCCTTGTAAGGGCTATTACTAAACAAATGCCTCTTATTTTAAGGGTTTCTACTTTGGCTTAGAAACCCAATTTGATTGAACTTACACAACGAATTTGATCCTTTTATAACCGTTCAAATTTATGTTCTTAGAAACTAATATTGACAGAAATTTATTACGGTCGCTTTGACTACATTTGAGTAAGATATTTTTAGAACTTTTATGTACGCTTAGTATGCTAAATTTTAAGTATAGGACAATAGGAAAATTTTAAAACTCCGGTTAAACGGGACTCTAATTACGATAGTGGCTAACACAGAATTGGTTATCGGGAATCCCGATGATTACATAACTGGGATAATTTGATTCATAGTAGGTCTTGGCGTTTCAAGTAGGTTCCGGTCGCGTTTGGCGTATCCCTCAGAGTCTCTCTCCTCTTTTCACTTTGGACATCAAATGACGAGTGTGTGGACCGATTCCCACTCGTCATAAATCCAGGTGTCCCAATGAGCGTGTAAGCAAGGAACCGGGGTGACGTCATCAGAGTCGTGACCAATCACGACTGACGTCTCAATCTGCTGCGGCAGACACCTGAAAATCAATGCATGAGTGTGTGTTGGGTCTATTCCCACTCATGTTAGTCATACATACAGGTCGTTTGCGACTTAATTGTTTCATGACCTGTTCGGCTAAATTAATCAGCACTCTGTGAGTGCATAAAAGCATGGTGGATGTGGCTCTGTTTCCTTCCCCCACGAATAATTAAACAGGCTGTTGTGCTGGCATAAACCAGTCCCACATGCCCTTGCGGACAAAAACGACTTTAGTTCAATTATACATACATATAGTCTGGCTACCCATTTTTGACCAGTCAACACTTTCAACAAAAATGAGCAGAACAGCCAAATTGATTGAACATCAGATGCACCTCGAGTATACCAGGCGAATCCTGGATGAGCTGGCCATTGAGGCCATAGAAGAAAGTGCCAGGCTTGAAGAAGAGGAGGAGAAGAAAAAGAGAAAGAGGAAAAGAAAGAAATGATCCTGCCTCACCTGACGCTAAGACAAGTCAAGCCAATGGTGAGGACACATCCCCAGCCACTACCAGCACCACATCCACCACCAGCACAGAGACCCGTGGTCCCTCAGATGGAGAACTGGGGCGAAGAATTGGAGAGGCAGAGGCAAGAGTGGGAGCCTCAGCATCCACACGTGTGGAAGAGAAGAAGGAGGGAAGTCTTCACTATCCCTCAGAGTGAGAATTCGGATGATGAGGCCATTCAACCCCACCCACCCCCACCCACCCACCCACCCCCGCACTCTCAAGAACAAATGTCAATTGGGAGAATGACTGTAGCCGCCATTGCGTGTGTGGTGCCCAGCCTGGAAGGTGCAGGCATTAACTAGGTACATCTGAAGTTCACAAAAACAGCCCTTCTCAGGGCTAACCAGATCTCAAGAAAAGAGAGACTGATCAAGTTGCCAAAATTATAATTGTGTGTGTGTGTGTGTGTGTGTGTGTGTGTTTGTTTGTTTGTATGTATTTGTGTGCGTGCGCCTACCTGTGTGCACGCGTACGTTTGTTTGTGTGTTTGTTTTTTTTTGTTTGTGTTTGTGTGCGTGCGCGTACGTTTGTGTATTTTTGTTTGTGTTTCTTTGTGTGTGTATGTGTACGCGCGTACGTTTGTTTATGTGAATGTGTGCGCGCGTACGTGTGTGTGTGTGTGTGTCTTTCCCTTAACAAACCCCTTGCACCTACACTCATGAGTGTTTGTTTTTTTGTGAATGTGGGGAAGTGTGACTATAAACACTAACTCCTTTGCTGATGTGATTGTAGGTAATGGTGTGTTTTGTACATAAAAACTTTCCTCCTCCAACTATGTATTGATAGAAAGTATAGTGGTTTTGTTAGTATCAGTGTGTCGTTTTGTATAAAAATTTATTTTAGGTTAACACTCTCATTCCTGTGGATTGCCTGGTAAGTGATATGGATAACTGGTAAGAGGGATGTTTTCCTTCACGTCCGTGCTTGAGACATAAAATGGAGCGTTCGTCAATCGCGCCATTCAACAATGAATAACAAAAAAGATGGCAAGCAATCACGTCAACAACACGCAGAAGTTGCAAGAAGTGGTGAACGATATAGGGATGGTGGAGGAAATGTTGGTCAAGTTGGAATATGAACATTATAGTCCTCACCGGGTGAAAATGGAGATCAATAATTTAAGAAAGGCCAAGGAAAGACTCAGAGAACTGATAAAAGAGGAAAAGGAAGAGAAAGAGGACAAAGACGAAAAGGAACAAATGAGAGCGTACAATGCTAAGCTGGAAGAAAAAGATGAGAATGAGAAAAGGAAAAAAGAGGAGGAAGAGGAGAAGAAGGAGAACGAGAATGGGAAGAAGACAAACAATGTAATGGAGAAGATGAGAAGATGGTGCAGAAGAAGAAGGGAGGAGAGAAATTAGAAAAAGTTAAACGGCCCTTTTCAGGGCCACTCCATTGCCTCGAATAGATGTCTATTCTCTCTTGCCTAACAAAATCAATTTTTGGTGTTATAGATTGATGTTCATCAGTCTATGTTTGTGTGATATGTCTATGTCTCTAACCACGTCTCTATTTGTCCCTAGAGTAACGCTTATTCAGGTCAGCCCTTGCCACACTGCTCTGCCCGAATGAGGTCAGCCACTTGCATCATTGTTCCCAGTGTCCAGTACCGTGACGTCACCCCTCTCCAATTCCTATTGACCCTAGACAGGCCCAATCCCTTGTCGCTCTACATTCCCTATGTTCAATTCCCCCTTGACCCTAGACAGGCCCAATCTGCTCCATGTTAAATTCCCGTTATGACCCCAAAGTGCAAACGACCAAATTTAACATAGAAGTCCCATTGACTGCAAAGTGCCCCTCTTCACTACTCACGACATCCCGCATCCGAGTGGACGCTCTAACCACTTAGGCTACCGGAGCGGTGCATTTGAAGGATGTCTCACTGGAGTGCTCTATTCTATAAAAAAAAAAAAAAATAACACTTTATATCCCAACTTGGAACTCCGTTCGAGAGAAGTAATGTCCACCACGACCATTCTGCTTGTCCAAGGTGACCGGTACACAGATCGGACCATTGACACGAACTACCTATAACCCAAGACATCAAAACTATATGGGCAATTTGAATTTATTAGTTTTTCATAAACAGAAAAAAGTAAAACTAAATTATTAGTAGAGAATAGTATAATTTTGTTCAGGCAAGTACAATACAGGACGTACTGCAGCTTCCAGACCTATCCCAACAGTTCGGACTATTGCCATAAACAACTTACTGACCCTGACATCCTAAGCTTTATGGAACATTTTAATGTAAAGTTTTCCATGAAAATTGATTTTTAAACATTTGTATCAGCGTCAACTCTAGCGCTGAAGTCATCAAGGACGACGGTCTTGTCTGCTTTCTGTACTTCTGTGATCGAGACTCCGGGTCTTTCACTAAATCTGTCCTTAATCTCAACTGGGTAGGTCATGGTGGGTGCATAGGTGCTGATGATAGTTGCTTGTCTTGTTATCCAGACAGTGGGAGTGCCATTTGCATTAGTTTATCATTCGTGTCCTTTGGGAGATTTGTCAGCTTACAAACTAGTTGCGCTTTATTTCAGGATGGCATCGATAAGAAAGAAGTACTGCAGAAACCAGGCAAAGAAGGACCTACAAACTCCAACATCTAAGCTATGTGGGCATTTAAATGAGAACATGTTAAATGGAAAAAATGTATTATATATTCTGCAAGACAATTTTCACTTCATACAAACTGTATTTTTGTAACAAATCTGCTTATTGTTATTTAATTCTTTATTCTTTTTAGTATTTAAATCTTTCGTGATATCGATTACCGCTGCCCCTTTCAGTGCGTCCTTCTTCCTTCTTGAAGTAAAAGATTAACGTCGTTATAAACACTATAATAAGTGTAAATGCACTCAGTTCATGCTTCAGAGATAATTGAGGTTAAATGGAGAAAGCTCGAGTATTTACTTTGATACCAATATAAAGAGCGTTAGACCCGGTCTATGTCGATTGGATAAATCTTTCAAATTACTTACACAAGTATCTGACTTAATTTTTCTGAGAATTTGGAGCTAGTTTCATAATAATCGAAAGCAATAAAGAAAATTCCTGTGTTCCACGAAATAAATTAATTATCTGAATTACGTTAGTAGCTGTTTTGAACGTATAATTTGTGACCTATTTATTCAGTTTATTTTGTATACTTGTGGCACTATATAAACGAAAATCGGATATATTAGCAACAGCGAATGTGTATATATTATTTCTATTTAGAAGAAGAAGAAGAAGAAGAAGAAGAAACAGCACAGCTTGAGAATAACAAAAAGAAAGTACATTAATGATAAAAATAAAGCAGTGGGAAAATAATGCCCAATTTGTCGACGAAGGTACTCTGCCCAACACGTGATCTCTCTCTCTCTCTCTCTCTCTCTCTCTCTCTCTCTCTCACACACACACACACACACACACACAAACGCACGCGCACACATTTTAAAAGCATTGAGAACAAAAACAATTTCTATTAACTGGTAGCAAAGATGAGAAAAGGAAGGTGCTTAAACAGATCAAACAAATCTCTGAAGAAAATCTCCGTTTCTCCGGAAAATCCCCTTTAGCTTAAATGAATGATAAATGCCTTCTCTTTGCTATTAATTAAATCAATGACAAATAAATAATAATATAACTAATTTGTCTGGTCCGTAGGTTTTCTACATTTCGTTGTTTCTTTTGGTGTTTTTTTATTTTGCTTTTCGTCATCATCATTATCATTATCATGAATCCCTTAACCCAAGAGGTCGTTGGGGTACCACAGTTGACTTTACAACCAATTCTCTCCATCTTTCCCTGTTCTCTACTGACCTTTGGGAATCTCCAAATCCCATGCCTGTCCACTCCTTAATGTTGTCTTGCCACCTCTTTTTCTGTCTGCCTCTTCTTCTGCATCCTCGCACTGTGCTTTGCAAGATTGTTTTTGCCAGTCCAGATGATCTTGTGATTTTTTTTTTTTTTTTTTTTTTTTTTACAGCGGTCAAGAGGTCTTCATAGGATCCGATGGCTCGTTGGATCCTGTTGTGTACTTCTTCGTTGGTTACATGGTTAATGTATGAGATGCCCTAGATCTTGAGGTAGCATCTTATTTCGAAGGTCTGAATCCTTCTTTGTAGATCTGATGTGATGTTTCACAAGCATACAGAAAGATGGATATGACAATCGAGAGCATCAGCCTTATTTTGGAACCAAAAGCAATGTTGGTATCTTTTCATATTGTCTCAGCCTTGTTATTGCTGCTGTTGTCTGGGCAATCCTGCAAAGTAGTTCTGGAATTTTGCTTTTGCTGCCGTTTAAATGTTTGTTTGTTCTCTTGATCGTTACAAAGGTTTAGCTTCCGATTCTGATTTTTATCCGACGCAATGATCCATTTATTAGATGACAGAGTACGTGTTTGGAGCTTCTCGCAGCACATCGTTGATTGAATTGTGGTAAGGTAAGGTGATAAACCGGAGAGAAGTGTTTAAAATGTAAGTTACGCAAAAACTGTTTGAAGAGGAGTTTAAAGTATAACTGCTTGTAAATTCGAAATTTAATAGAAAAATATATGTATCGCAGACATCTCTCCCCAAATTGCAGGTAGACTTGTAGACAAACACTTATAAGTTCAGTATCTTCTCTCGTACTATTGGCACTTCGAACATCTTATAATACAGTTATAGAAGCTCCTATCCTTGTAGCAAGGCTTTATCAAAACTCACCTTGTAAGCCATAAGCCAGCTACAAGTAGGACCTAATGATTCCCAGAGGTATGTCGGCTGTAGTGCACTTACTTCGCCACAGCCACGGTAGCTGGACAGGTCTGGGATAATAGACAGATAAACAGTTACAAGTGCGCATTCGTAAACTTAGAGGTATGCAAGAGTTGTTGTTCTTGAATTGCGAGTAAAAGAAAGTAAAAGCCCTGTAACATACAGAAAATATAATGAAGATTGGGTTACGAGTTACTGAGATAGATTCATTACGTTTTGAATATATATATATATATATATATATATATATATATATATATATGTGTGTGTGTGTGTGTGTGTGTGTGTGTGTGTGTGTGTGTATGTGTTTGTGTGTGTGTGTGTGTGTTCCTTATGGAACAAGGATATTTTTGTATTAAGTACCTCCTCATTTATTTTGACATGTAAATTTCGGTGGATATAAATGAACATCAAGAATGATAACAGCATTTTCCTCACAAATAAAAGATTAAGTGCATATACATAGTGCTTGGTCATAAAATAAATTTTTATTTTAAAAATCTCACTCAGACATAACTAGTAAAATGACTGTTTGGAAATGCTTGTCAAAAGTTCATTACATATATTACAACAAGTCTGTTTGAAAACAAATCCATCTAATGAACTCGTAAATTACAATATTTGCATATCAGGGTAATTTACCAAAGAAATATGCTTGGATTTCGTTATGGGAGAGGTTGAACGTGTGTATTTATGGCTAGTGTTTAACCCCACAAGCCTTGCATTTTATCAATAAAAACAACAAAAATTTGTAAAATTACGAAATAATAATATAAATACGGTTATTTTGTGGTTTCACAAATTTTCATCATTTTTTATTGATAAAACAGACCTATGGCGGAGGTGGAGGAGACAGCACTTTGCAGGCCTGGTCTTTCACCATGTTTGTTAAGTATGTGTTAAATTGTAAATAAATTCACTAATATTAATAATGGTTACATGTAACCCACAATTTCATCCGCCAACAACCATCATACCAAACATACATGCACATTCATAAATGTATTCCCACCGGCTCGTTGTTTCCCCTGTCAGTGATCTTACCTTGCAGCGAGATTGTCCAAATTCCCCTTAATATTTTTTTTTGTTTTTTTTTTTTTCTGAGTGACAAATACAGCTTCAAGGCATGCGTCGACCATAATTTAAACTTGTCCAACGTCATGTCATTCAAATCTGCCATTTCAACACAACGGTTGTCTTTTGATTAGAAGGCGATGGAGCATACTTGTAATGACAACAATGATGGAGGTCTAACCGCTGTTAAGGTTACTCGTACGTCTAGGTTCTACATAGCAAAATGGCGGCGCTGATGAAACTGTTTATCCGTCTTTGGGACAAAAATGTAACTTGGCAAAACTTTCCTGACTTCTTACTTGAATAACTGTTATTTCTATCTACCCTATTACTCTGTTCATTCCTTATCATGTGCATCACCGTTGTGCAGTAATCAAGGGTGACAGCAACGGTATACCATATAATGTCAGTTATCGAAGTTGATGCTGAGACTGAGATTATTGGTGAACAGGGTTTCATTAAAACAAGAGTATTTGTCATTGCCTCTCTGCACTGGCATGTGAAATTTTATGTTAACTACATGGTAAGAGCAAATACTATTTGAAAATGATTCTGCAACTGGATTAAACAGCTTATAGCAGGGGTCACGCTACCTAGCGAAGTGGGTGACAAAGTCGCCTAAAATATGTAAACTTTGCCTTCTTCTGTTAGGAAAGCGAAAACGACTTCGCCCTGTGATTTTTTTCGAGATACTTTAACCGACTATACCGTTTTGAGATGCCCCCTCGCCTTAGCCGAGTTTTTGTGTTGTAGTGAAATGTATTCATCAAGCTATCAGTAGCTAGGCCTAGTTTTGTTGTCAATTACGTTGACAAGCAAACTCTTGCGCATTCACTGGCATGTGTTTTCATAGCTGATTGACCATTAACTCTTTCCCCGAGTCAGTTATCAACTATCACTGCCCGATTTCCGCATGTTATACTTAATGATATAAACATACAAACTTGTGTTTCGAAACTTTAACAATAGTATGTAAATAGCAATTTGTGTTTTAAGAACAGAATCAGTGATCTGGATATTTTAACTGCCTCTTGTACACTATTTCATCATAAAATTAGTTTGAAACTGTAAGTGAACCAGTAACGGGGAAATACATCGCTTTATGTGGAAGTACCAGTTTAAAGTTTATTAGATTGTCTGTTTTCATAAATCATCCTGCAAATATATTCAGAAAAAATACAATTCATAGAAAGCAAAGCCTAGGTATTATGTTATTTGAGATTTAACTTTAAAATTATGTAGGTCAGAAACGTATGGGACAATGCTATGTTGTGGAATTCGCGAGAAGTGCCGTCTGGTGAAAGTTATTTCTGACTTGACTCGTATTTGTGAAAATACGCAAAAAGCAGCGCAGCTTTTTCTATTTAACCAATGCCTAAAATTACTACAAGTATGTAGACAAATAAATAAACCATAAATTTGCTATCCTATCAATGGACTGTTGAAATGAAGCTCTATCAAGTGAGCGGCAACATTACCAAAATCCCTCCTTCTAAAAATAGATGCACTCACATGTCTGTGTTGATTCGGTTGGAAAGAAGGGTGTAGTTTATATACAGACCATAAAGTAGCAATGTGTGTAATTTTATGCATTTTAGTGTTATGTATGAATAATTAGGGTAATGTTTTATTCGCAACAAAGAAATTAGGGCGAACAGTATCATCTGATGACACGTGTGCATTTGTCCTCATGTACATGGTACAGGGGTTGTTTCAAACACTATTACAAATCTTTCAAAGTGCCATTATTGTGAACTTTCAGAAAGTATTTTAAATTGATTAAGGGTAGTTGATTAAGCATTTTTACTAACTTGCATTTACAATAATGTAATATGATTACTCAGCTAAAATTTTTTACAATGTAGTTTCTATTATTCTCTTTTTAAGTCATATGGCCAAAATAACTCAGAAAATTTTCGACTTGAAAATAAAGTATTGTTTAAATCCATTGCTAAATGCAAATATGAATACAGGAATATAGAGGGCATAATTCAAATAAGAACACATACACACACACACACACACACACACACACACACACATATATATATATATAATATATTGCATTTCTTGCTTTGCATCCACTTCTCCCTGTTAAGTTCTCACTTCTCCCTGTTCTGTCCAAAAGGAGAAGTCACTTCTCCCTAAAATTAAGGTCTAGCTTGACCCCTGTTATAGTATTTACTTACCCTCCTATGTCGGTGTCAACCACATGCATGTTCAGTCACTCAGATTGCAGGCTGATTTAGACCGTGGATGATTTGGACCATGGCAAATTTGGTCTGAATTACAGGCTGATTGGCACAGATTACAGGCTGATTCAGAACAAGTGCCATACTGACTCAGACCATGTAAAATATAAGAATAAAATGAAACACCTGATTTTTTTTAGTAGTTAAGAGAGTGTAAAGGTTGATATTCAGCTCTTAAATTTACATCATATGTGTGGATGAACATAATCTGTTGACTTTTTGAATGGTCAGAGGCCAAGAATTGTAGGATGCTATGTAAGTCACTTATGATTACCCCTTTATTTGTTGGGTATTTTATTTATGAAGTTTAGCACCGATGTTTCATCCGAACTCAGGGTTATTAATCTAAATGAAGTGTATTTCTGGAAAGGTGAAGGTTAGTTCCAAGATATTTTTCAAAGGAGCAGAGGTCTCACTAGGATTTTAATACTAGGAGTCAAGGACTCCCATTTTGGTAAAAATAGGAGTCCCACCAGCTAGAGTTGCAGTCCCCTCCCAGAAAACTTTGCAGATTAGAAGAACTGTTAGTTGCTATTGAGTATAATTTCTACATTCTTTATAACACTGACGTATATATAGCTCTTGTTTGTCCGTCAGAGTGAGACTGAATTTTGTCAGTCCAGGGAAAGGTCTTATTCCAAACACTAAGCCAAGCATCACACACTTTCTTACACTTGGTTACTGTTCCATCAAAACTATCAGTCATAGCAACTTTAGAACTCTTCTGAATCTCATCACAATTTTTGTCAGTTTGCCATTTAACCCCAAAATACTTATCCAGATTTGCGAATGTCATTTTGTCTAAGTCTCAACATCTTGACTCCAAGGTCACATGCACTACTTGTTCAGCCACACTCGGAAATGAACACAATAATGAAAGCTAAAGTTGTTTATTTGATGTACTCTTATAAATGACCACATGTACATCTCTGGGTATTTCTGCCTCTGAATTCAATTACTGTAAATATCAGTACATTTTCCCACCTCTCAGCAGCCAGTCAAAGTCTTTGAACTTGCCGCCCACCTATTGCATCATGTTCTTTTGACGTACTCTTATAATGACAACATGTACATCAGGGGGTCTTTCAGCCACTGAATTCTGTCATTGTAAATATCAGCACAGCTAATTGATCAACACATTTTCCCACTAAGCAGGTGGCTGCAGTAGGACTGTCAAGTCTTTGAATTTTGCCGCCCACCTATTACATGTATATGGAGGACTCCCGCCTAAGTGACTTTCTGCATCCCAGATAAAAAATTGGATCCAAATTCATGTGATGACTATGAATTGCAGTTTTAATTTATACTATTTGAGCATCTGTACTGAACAAATTTTATATGTTCTTCTACAAATTATTTTTTGGCATATTTGTGAAAATGTACCTAATAAAAACAATTAAGTTACCACATTTGAGAAAAACAAGTGAGAAAAGCCCCCCCGACCCCCTTTTTTCTCAAGCAGTCAGACGTTTTCATATGCTATTGATGAAACTTTAAAGGATATGGCTTTGTTCCTTTTCTATGTTGTTTTTGTAGTTATTACAATGTTTTCATACTCTGTTGATAAAATTTCATAGGATACATTTTCTTTGGTCATTTTTCTATTTGTTTTAGATTTTCCATTGTTTTCATACTTTGTTGATAACATTTCAAAGGAATGTGCACAACTTGAATGGTTTCTTAAAGTAATATTTAGCACCCTGCATGGGGTCAGTTGGTAGCTCAATGATTCTTAAGGAGAAATCACCATAGTTGTACATATAGCTATTAAACTTTGTGTACAGCATGAAGCATGTAACACATGAATGGGAAACATTAATTAGAGCTTACTTGTCCTTCATGAAAATAATTAATTGCATCTAGGTTTGATGTCTTTTGTTTATTATTGATTCCTTTCATTTAATGCATCAATGGTTATGTATATCAAGTGATATCCAATCATTTGTTTGAAATTTCTAAGGAAGGACATTGTTGACTTTACAATGTGCCTGTAACAATATTTTCACCTTTAATTAACAGTGATCATTATTTTAATTGTTTAGCCCACATAGTTGCTAGCTGCTAATTCATCTGAAAAACAGAATTGGTGTCTTTATAATTTTTATGACCAACATACTGTAACATGAATTAGTTATGAAACTTCAAACTATTTTCTTCTATAGATGAAAATAGTATTGGCCGAAATAAAAAAATAACAAAAAAAAAACAGCTTTAGTGAAACAGAATAAAACTTTAAGTGAACAAAGTCACACATAATTCTTGCAGAAGTACAGCAAGCATAAACTATATTGGCACTAAGTAATGCTTGACATGAGCTGGAGAAAGCATTGCTTTAAAATGATGTGGAGTTACATGTTTCAATAAACAAAGTGACATAAGTTTAGCTGAAGTACTCAGTAATGTATAAATTGTTTTGAGAGAAAGATAAATATTATATTTTTCTGTATTATTTTAATTGCAGAAATTTGTTGCAATGTGTAAACATAACATTGAAGAATCCATCCCTTTTGGGCGAGTGGAATTTAAGTCAGTGTAAGTGATATTTTTAAGTCACTTACCCTGAGACTCTTAACTTTGTTGGGTTTTTTTTGAAGCCCCTCAGGTGACAGATGCAGACTGCAAGTTTACATTTTAGGCTGTGTCATTGACCTTTATGTTTCATCATTGGTGCAAGATGGTTGCCTGTATGGTGCTTGTAGGGTACATACACAAGACCCCAGAAAATAAATGTAAAAGATCATTATGGTTGATTTCAGTGCACCATAAGCTAACTTACTTAATAGAATTTATCCATTGACATAGCATAAAACGATTTTTTTGAGTAAAGCAATGTCCACCTGATTTTTATTCACTGACACCACTCAAGAACATATGGCTGATGGTGATGGATAGAAAATGTGAAGAAAAGAAAGTGAAATCTTGACCAATAATACTACTTATATAAACATTGGTTTATGTTGACACTATTACCTTGGGAACAGGATATCGAGATAAATGGATAGTACTGTATTATGAAAATGGCGACATTTTTTGACAGTTGGCTACAAAATATTGAGGCTGGTGATGTTTTGAGCGAAAACTATTTTAAAGCCAGCACCATCCCTGAACACATAGAGTTAACTCTGATGTCAGAAGTAGTACAGCATATACACAAGTGTACTCAGATGTCAGGAGTAGTTCAGCATGTTCACATAGTGTATTCATATGTCGTAAGTAGTAAAGTATGTACACAGAGTGCACTCCGATGTCAGAAGTGGTACAGCATATACACAGAATGTAGAACATACATTTTTAATTTGAGTACAGACTTATTTTCTGCTATGAAATAAACATCCATGTAGTCTAAAGCAGTATATTGATAAATTCTGAACCCAGAAGTTGTAAGTTCAAGTGTGCAATGGAGTTTCAAGATCTACACCACCACCCCCAACAACAGCACATCAAACAAAAGGAAGAACAGGAATGTGCCCAGAGATAAAATCTTGACAATCATAGACCAAAGAGCGGGTTCTCACTGACAGCATGGGAAACGTGGGTGGTAACATGCTGTTTGTTTCTTTTGTTAACATGTTTTCTGTGCGTTTCAGGACCGATGCCACACTGAAATTAATACAGAAGGAATGCACTAGATATGTGGATAACTTTGCCAAATGTGTGGAGAATTACCCTGACACATGGAGTTTTTTGTGTGAGAAACAGAGCATGAAGCTTGCAAAGTGTTCAGAGGACAAGAGGTATCAGATACAAAGTAATGGATAACATTTTGTCTCATCTCCTCCATTAGTGCTAAATAATGATATCATTCTCCATCAGTGAACTCAGTGTACTTTGACCAATTCAATTTTGTAGCGAGGGTACTTGAGCTCCTTTTGATATTGACAAATGAATGTCCATACCAAAGAGTTAGGTACTCTTGAAATTCTCTGGGAGCTATTACATTTCGATATACATTTGACATCCCAATACTATCATTGCTGTGTATATTTAATTTGTATTATTTGTTGGCTTTTGTTAATGACTGTATGTTATGTATATCTGTATTTTGTACTTATTTATCTATGAGTGTGGGTTAAATATTCAGATCATTATCAATGGAGACTGACCTACATCCAGGCTCTTTTATTGTGTCTTTAGCTTTTTTCTATAATGTTGTTCACATTAGAAAATAATCTTTCTTTCCTTAACCACTTGATGTAGAATCAGTCTTATTGTTATGTTCAGTTTTTCATTTGGTTGGAATCATTTTTTCAAATTATTATTCACTGGAAACACAAAGTGCTCATCAATAATATTCTTGGACAGAAACATTAATTTGGAATTATAGTGAATTACGACAAAGACGTTATTATTGAGATACATCAAAAGACTTAGTAGATCATCAAACTCCAGGCCATTGGCAGATTACCTTATTTGAGACTACAAGCACATCAACAGTCAATATTGGAATTTGGACATACCACTGGAATTCAGTTGGAACTTTATGCATTTGGACATGTGTTAAAATCTTTTAGGACTATTTGGGATTTAATTCACAGTACCGTAAGTTCTCTTCGAATTTTCACTTTGTATTATAGGGGATGCATTATTTGTTGAATTGTACAAAACTTGTTGGTTTTCGTTCTTTTCTGTTACTTAGTTTAAAACCAGAGTTGTAATAGTCTTGCTGAATAGAGCACATGTCATATTTGTTTTAGCTCAACTGGTGATGTACCAGAAGAGCCTTTATAATGGCCTTTTGTCCGTCATCTGTCCAGCATCAGTTTGTGACCGATGTGTCTCAACTACATTATGACCATCTTGAAAATTGTGTCCTCGCAAGTCCTCTTGAGAGGATGGCCATATTGAACCAGAGGAAATATTTTTGTTTTCGTGTCTGAGCATCAACATTCTTTGTTGCACAAATCAGACTTTTGTAAATTCCATTTTGCTTTGAATTCCATTCACATTCTATGGTTAAATATATCATTACTTTGTAAAACAAACAGAAATCTATCCTCTGGTCATGGGAAAAGAAAGGTGAATTATCTTCCATTAATCCAAAGATGAGTTATTTCCCATTAGTCAAGTGAGAGGCTATGCACTTAAATTTCTTATAGATTGTGGGAGCCGTTGGTGACCAAATGGTCTAATGCACTCACTTTTACTGATTACTGACATCTCACCTCTGTTCACGTTGGTTCAAGTCCCAGGCTTAGCCAGTGAGGGTATGTGAGAAAGCTGCCAGTAGCTACCCTTGGATCAGTGGTTCTTATTGGAGTTTTCCTGGGTTTGTCCTCCACCACTATACTGGCCACCATGTATAGCCTATCTTGTGCTGATAAATGGCATTAAATGTAAAGCATCAACAACAACAAGAAGTTATTGATTGCATTTTGTATTATAAGCCAGTGTTCTAAAATAATCAATACACCTCCTTTGATTCTATTCTTTTCAGATACTAGAAACATGAACATCATAAGAATATTAATATGCAAAAACGTGTTATTTCCTTTTCAGTCCTATCATTGCGAGAGCCAAAATGGAATGTGCAGTAGAATATGAGAAGTTTAACACTTGTATGGATAGAAATTTTTCCAAAACTGAATTGTGCCGACCTGAATACCAGATTTTCTCTGACTGTGTCTCAGCTGTCCAGCAAAGACTAAAGGACAATGATGCAAGCTGATAAATATTTCACTATTAGTTTTGTCTTAATAACATGGTTTGGCCTTCCATTTTCATAGTGGCATAAAAGGTATTTTATGATTTCTGGAATTTCGAGAATTTTGCAAAGTAATCAGTTTTGAATGGTAGAAATTTGCTTTTACATGAACCTGAAAACATATTCATGGAATCATTTTCAAAACTGGGAGTTCAGAAAATGGAATACTTTGGATCCTGTTTCAGAAGCTGAGAATTCAGAGCTTGAAACTGTAAGTCCATGTGTACTATGTCTTCCCCAACTGAAAGCTGCATTACAATATGAGGATGCAGTCGAGAAAGTTTTGCATGGATGGGAGACTTCTGTATTTTAGCACAAACAGCAGATTGTGTTTTCTGATAGTGCAAACATTAGATGAATTAGCATATTTATTGTATTAAAAGCAACAAGCCTTCTGAATTGGGAACCAGACTGTTTATCAAGTTGATATCTGTCAGTAGTCAGTTATCAGATGTGCAAGAATAGAAATTCATTACATATAATTTATAGGAAAAATCAAATCTTTTCACTAAATTTACTAAAATGTTCAATTTGTTCTTCAGACTGAGTCATTTTTACAATGATCTGTGCTCAAGATAACTTTATATATGATGGTGAGAGTTACTCTGAATATTAAAATGTTAGTGAAATTAAAAGTGAGTCCAAACATTTTATTTTTAGTTCAACCGGTTTAAGAGCAGAAAAAGTGTATATGACAGTGCTGTGTCTGTCCAGTCATCTGCCATCCAGCATACAGTATCTCTTGGCAGTTATTTGCTATCAGTTATTTACTTCTAGACTTCTTGGAGGAAAGTTGTGAAACCTGGTACTCAGTTTCATCTGGAGTACAATTTGGTCTACTTGGTCCTAAGTAAAAATGGTGCTTCTTGGATATACAACATGGTGACCATCTTGAAAATCTTGTTGCTACTCTTCAGCTAAGCTGCGTTGCATCCAGGCTTTGCAATTACAGGATTATTAGTAATAATGAGAAAAAATCTCACAAGAATAAAATTTTCAAGGGAGAGAAGTTCCCAATAATCCAATTGTTTTATCTTTTGCAGCAAAGCATATCAGTTTCCATATCATATGCCAGTACCGCTCAGCACTGTTTATATTTAGACCTGGAATTCCCCCCAAATCCGCCAATACTTCCCTTTAAAATATGGAATTAAAGAATAAAAGCACAAATTACATAAATACTATTGTTTGCGGAAAAACTGGATACTGGCTTGTCCATGTTTGATTCAGATCTGGGTTTCATATTAGATTCAGTGAAAATGGCCAGGGAACCAGACCAACTTTACAGTAATATCCCAGAAGCATTAAAGTGCATGGATTTGTGATGCACAATACCTGCATGACCATGCTGTTGCTTATATTTTTTTAAAAATGGCATCCAACAAATGATACATTTTCAAGACAAAAGGGACAAAATGCTGTTAAGTTTTAATAGGACAGAAGAATAAAAGGGATAATTCATATTCTTGGAGAATAAACCAGGAAGGGCAACAATAACATTTAGTGGACATTATATATTGATTTGAGCCTGTCTCATGACGGGATAGATGATTGCCCACATTAAAGTTTTTCAAGGATTAGGTTCATTTGAGTGATAGCAAGAATCCATTTAGTTCTGTAGAGTCTGGAACTGCAGTTTGTGAAACTACTGGATGTGATTTAGGTTCCAGTAAACTTTACAAACACTTTAGTTGAATATGTTTACTGTCACTGCATCAGTCTTGAATCACACTTCTGGACATTAAATGCATGTTTTCCAGCTTGACAATAACAGAACATGGTATTTTGGCACATCATACTCAATGCTGATCTAACTTATGGAAGAATATTGACTACCTTAATCTGAAGGTCTTGTTAGGGTTGGCAGTTCCGTAATTTTGCCTAGAATGGTACCGACACTGACATCATATGACCATGACATTCTGGTAGTTGCCATGCTTGACACTTAAATGAAGTGAATACTGATTTTTTTAAAAAAAATTCTGTAACTCATTAAAGGAGGTGGGTAACTGATCTTTTCTGGCAGATTATTGATTGGAAAATGTCCTGATAACATAGTTGTCTGGTGCAAATGTACCAGATGGAAATGCCCTTGATGAACTTGAAACAACCAAGAGGGGACTGCTACTGAAGCAGACAAACAAGGTAGTCCAATGCTGAGATGATAAGTTCGCAGATTTAATCAGCTAATGCTTACTCAGAATGGAGTGCATCAAATTCCTTAGATTATGGTGAAGGTGTCAAATGCCAAAGAGATTTACACAAAAGTCCCCATTAAATTGTAACCTAGGAAGAATAGCAGAAATTTGACAAGTACCCCCAATTTCCTGTCATAAGCTGTGGTATTCCCTTCCCTTCTAATTTTGGGGATGGCTGGAAGGGGTAAAAACGATGCAACAATAACTGAGTGGTCTCACTAACATGGGATTTTCACTCAGACATTTTATGTAATTTGTAGTTGGTCTTAAATAAGTGGCAGTGATGTGACCCTCAACATGGCTAATGTAGCCATCTTAAAAGTCCTATTTCTGTCAATACTGGATGAATAGGGTGACATGGAGTTTTCCCTGTAAGTCTTCACATGATATGTACTTGATCCTAAATGAATAGGTTGCTGATCTCATGGGAAAGGCTAAGAGAGTAAACCCGACAGAATCCGGAGACGGAGTCCCTAAGGTAGTCCTGGATTCACCGATGACCTGCAGCAGATCGACGACGCACGGAAGACTGCCGTAATTGACAGGGAACTCTCCTGACTGAACGTTGACATTGCCTGCCTTCTGGAGACCAGACTGGCTGACAGCGGCACCATCAGGGAAGCCAACTACACCTTCTTTTGGCAAGGAAAGTCCTCGGATGAACCTAGGCAGCACAGTGTCGGCTTCACCGTAAAGAACACACTCGTCACCTTCATTGAGCCTCCGTCATCAGGCACTGAGAGGATCCTTGCCCTCCGGCTGTCAACATCCTCAGGCCCAGTCAACATCTTGAGTATGTATGTCCCAACCCTCTGCTCCACCCTAGAGGAGAAAGACCAGTTCTACAAGGCTCTGGATCAAGCAATATCCAGTATCCCCAACACTGAAGGCCTCTACCTACTAGGAGACTTCAATGCTATAGTGGGAGCTGACCACGAGGCCTGGCCCACCTGTCTTGGCTCTCATGGAAAGGGCAAGATCAACGAGAAGGGTCAGCGACTGCTGGAGATGTGCTGTTCCCACAGCCTATGTATGACCAACACCTACTTCAAATGCAAGGAAATCCACCAGGTGTCATGGAGACACCCACATTCCTGCCACTGGCACCAGCTAGACCTCGTCATCACAAAGCGTGCGGAACTGGCCAGTGTCCTCCTCACCCGTAGCTACCACAGCGCCGACTGCGACATGGACCACTCTCTCGTGGCCAGCAAGGTGCAAATAATACCCAAGAATCAGCACCACGCCAAGAAAAAGGGTCGCTCACGCATCAACACCTGCTGTGCAAGCAACCCAGAGAAGACACAGCAGTTCATCAGCAAGCTGCAGGAGGCTCTCACCAAAGAGACACCTGATGACACCATCGACTCCAAGTGGTCCCACCTCCGAGATGCTGTGTACAATTCAGCCATTACTGCCTGCTTGAAGAAGGAGCGCAAAAATACCGACTGGTATGAGGCCAACTGGAAGGCGATGGAGCCTGTGACTGAGGCGAAGAGGAAAGCCCTCCTGGCTTACATCGCTGCGCCTAGCCCTAGTACACTGCAAGCCCTCAGGACTGCCAGGAACAACGCCCAGTGGACCGCCCCCCACTGCGCCAAGACCTACTGGCTGAACCTCTCCACCAGCATACAGACAGCTGCCGACACTGGGGATGCAAGAGGCATGTATGAGGGTATCAAGAAGGCGACAGGCCCCCCATCCTTCAAGACCGCCCCCACCCCTCATGTCCAAAGACGGGCGTAGTCATCACAAACCAACGGAAACAGCTGCAGTGCTGGGTTGAGCACTATCTTGAGCTGTATGCAACCCAAAACGTCGTCACCGACACTGCCCTGAACGCCATCCCAGACCTGCCAGTCATGGAGGAACTAGACACACCGCCCACCCTGGAAGAGCTCAGAAAAGCCATCGATTGCCTCGCTTGTGGGAAGGCCCCTGGGAGCGACGGCATCCCACCTGAAGTCCTTAAGAGCGGGAAACCAGCACTACTCCAGCCGTTGCACGAACTCCTCTGCCTCTGCTTGGAACAGGGACACATTCCCCAGGACATGCGAGACGCAAACATCATCACTTTGTACAACAACAAAGGAGACCGCAACAACTACCAGGGCATCTCCCTCCTCAGCATCATCAGAAAGGCTTTCGCACATGTTGCCCTGGTGCGCTTGCAGACGCTAGCCTCCCGTGTCTACCCAGAATCCCAGTGTGGCTTCCGAGCCGGCCGGTCAACTGTAGACATGATCTTCTCACTATGCCAGCTGCAGGAGAAGTGTCGTGAGCAGCAGATGTCCCTCTACATCGCCTTCCTGGACCTGACAAAGGCGTTTGACCTGGTCAGCCAGAGCGGACTCTTCAGGCTCCTGGAGAAGATCAGCTGCCCACCCCACCCCCCACAACTGCTCACTGTCGTCACATCGTTCAATAAGAACATGCACAGCACAGTGTGCTTCAGTGGCACAACATCAGAGGCCTTCCCAGTCAGCAGTGGAGTGAAGCAGGGCTGCGCCCTCGTGCCGCTGCTCTTTGCCATCTTCTCCATGCTCCTCCAGTATGCCTTCAAGGACTGCAGTGAGGGAGTGTACATCCACACCAGGGCTAACGGCAAGCTATTCAACATCGCTCGTCTCCGTGCTAAGACTAAAGTCACAGAGGTTCTCATCCGTGAATTGCTCTTCGCCGACGATGCAGCCTTGACATCACAAATGGAAGATGGACTTCAGCAGCTGGTATGTCGCCTCTCCCACGCCTGCAAGGAGTTTGGACTGACCATCAGTTTAAAGAAGACGAATGTCATGGTGCAGGATGCAGACTCTCCTCCCACCATCACCATCGATGGGTACAACCTTGAAGTTGTTGAGAACTACATATATGTTGGGTCCACCATCTCCAGCTTGCTCTCCATTGATGCTGAGGTGAACGGCAGGATTGCCAAGGCAGCAGCAGTTATGACCAGGCTGAACCAGAGGGTCTGGAACAACCCCAACCTCACTGAGAAGACCAAACCGCATCTACCATACCTGCATGCTCAGCACACACCTCTACAGCAGCAAGGCATGGACCACCTACACGAGCCAAAAAGAAACTCAACAGCTTCCACCTGAGATGCCTGCGGCGCATTCTGCGCATCCAGTTGCAGGACAAAGTACCCAACACAGAATGGATCCAGGCCGCATTCTCAAGGACCTGCTATACAGCAAGCTAGCAGAAGGCGTACGACTGACTGGACGGCTATGTCTGTGTTACAAAGATGCCTGCAAGAAGGACATGAAGACGGCCAACATCAACGTCAACAACCGAGAGAGCTGTGCTGACAACCGCTCCGCCTGGTGCCTTGCTGTCAGACAGGATGTTCAGAAAGCCAAGGAAATCAGAAACTCAAACGTCGCTACAAAGAGAGCCAGGAGGAAGGCGCAACAACAACATTCTCAACAAGCATCAACGTTCACCTGCAGCAAGTGCAACAGAGACTGTCACTCTAGGGTCGGACTCTTCAGCCACTCGCGAAGGTGCAGATAGGACACCCAACCGGAAGCTACACCATCTTCTCCTGAAGACGGACGGATGCCGACGATCAGGTTGCTGATCTGACCTCAAACAGTGCTATACCTACTTATATATTGCCTGAAAAGATAGTCATGTTCTGAAACACTTCTTCTCAATAAGAAAGGAAAATGGTACTAATATGACTTCCAACATGGCTGTAATTGTAACCATCTTGAAAATCGTATTGCTTTTCCTTTGGAATGAATAGGTTGCCATATTGACATCACTGCGACACTTCTTACAACATATAGTTGTTCCTAAATAAATGTGGTACCAATCTGGCTGGTTAAATGGCTGCTATGATGGCTGTCTTGAAAACCTTGTTGAAGGTACTTTTCTTGAACACATAGCATACATGTCAGCCATTACACTTCTTTTTGAACAGATGACATTCTACATTCACCTGTATATACACGTACATTAAAAAATAAAAATAAAAGCAATAAAAAGTTGTTTCTGTCTTTTTTATTATCATCTCTTTAATTCCACTCATATAAATTTGAGAATATTCATAAAAAGTTGACTGCTGGGAAAATATAACTTAAGAGTAGAGTACTTTACTTACTTGCTACTGTAGTTGACCCTTTTCCAAGAAAACAGACTGGTTTCTTCAAATGTGAACTTTTCCTCACAGATATATTGATAAGATAGTTGGTGGACCAGTCTAAACTTTTAAAGAAAATGGTGCCAGATCTTAAATGTTTTACAGTGTGAGCTATGGATTTTGCATGATGGAAAAGGTTAGAGCAGATGGATCTTTTTAAATTTCAAAACATGTCAGATCAGACAAAAGGTCAAATCAACACAGCTTTACAAACTTTAAAAGAAGAATATGACAGTAATATGATACAACACTTTGAGCTCATAATCATGCTCATTGCAGATTTCCAGTTCATGATTATTCAGTGAATGTTACACATGTAGACTAGTTAAAGCAAGTGCTGAATATAAGTAATTTTTTTAGTATAGTGTTTGTATTCTGGTTTTAATCCATATGGGTTCTGCCCTTTGTGACAAGGAATTTGACAGCTGCATTTTTCATGTGCTGCAGCTCTGGCATGTAATATATAGATTCCACTTTTTACACCACTTTTTTGCCACTTGCTAATAGCAATACACCTCTCGGGGAGTTGGCATGTGTAACTGAATTTTCACTAAAATACAACACGGTATGTAGTCAATGAAAATGATGCTGAACCTATTCCCCCCCCCCCCCAGTTTGTTGCTGGGTCAACCTGATAATCTTTTTAATGATACTCCTCATGAATAGAATGGTTATAATGATTTTTTATTGATACTCCTCATGAATAGAATGGTTATAATCTTTTATTGATACTCCTCATGAATAGAATGGTTATAATGATTTTTTATTGATACTCCTCATGAATGGAATGGTTATAATGATCTTTTACTGATACTCCTCATGAACAGAATGGTTATAATGATCTGAGGTTTTACTAAAACACCCATTGTAGCATGTATTTTGTCCTAGATAAACTGTTGTCAATCTGACCTTGGCACTCTGACTGCCATCAGAAAATCTTTCCATTATTCCTTCTTCTAAAGAGATTGTTGTATCATCAAGAAATTTTCTCTGAAGGATGTCAACAGTGCAGAGATGGTCAGAATGAAAATGATGAAGATTTGACCTGCATTACATACACTAATGGACTTTGTTCAGACCTGCATTACATATACTAATGGACCTTGTCCAGAACTGTGGTACATGTACTTATGGACATTGTATTTAGCTGCAATTCATCAAATGACAGTCAGCATCCTGACATTGATTTTTAAGTTTAAAGGTATCTGTAATGTTTTCATTACACGATAGCGCAAACAAGTATGAACAGACTGGTATCAAAACCCAATTTGTCGATATATCTGAAGATTTCCTAAACAGAAAACCAGCCCACTGGTCGTAACATGGCCTTTTAAATCGTAATGGCTTGTGAATACAAAAAGTTTTTAATTGAGGTGGCAATATTTTTTAAAAATCTAAATATTACAAGTTACAATGCAGTTTAGTTGGATCTATTAGAAACTCAAATGTGTCCCCTGATTTGCTTATTAGGCTTACAGCTGGGCTATTTCTATCTGGACTAATGTGTTTAGTGTACCCTGATCAGTACTGAATGTTCCGTTTGATGCACATCTTTTATGACTTATTATGACAAGATTCAGTTTGCAAGACATGTCTGTACTGAATATGGCTAACAGTTTTGATAAAACAGCCTCAGGTTCATTGAGATGGTTCTCAGTACTGCTACATAAATGTACATGATAAAACAGTTGATGATGCAACTGGGCGTACTGCCTGGACATGTGCGTCTGCAAACACAGATGTGCCATGTGCACATTGGTTTATGCAGATCCTGATTTCATTAAACTAAGCCATTTACATGAATTGTGTAATCTTTACAGTCTTAATTGTAACTATGGATTTCATACTTGTCTTAGGTTGGGAATATCTTGATAGCATCTGAGGTGAATTTAGTTATCTTCTTTCCATGACATCTGGTTTCACGGTTAAAAGTAATGACTAAACTTTTTGTTCTGCACATCTTTTGAATATATTAACTAAAACATGTAAGAAAATATTTTGTAACTAATTTGGTTTGTTAAAGTTTTTCAAGAACATCCCAGATAATTTTAATACTCTGCAGTTAAAAAGAACCATATGAAGGAAGCTTGTACCGATTCCTATTTTGCCAGGATAGCAATCTCTCTTTTAAAAGAAACGGCTTTTTGTTGAGAAAAGAATTGGGATATTTTGTCAGTTCTTTTCTTTGGGGCAGTAAAAAAGACAACTTCTTACTGTACAAATTATAAGGTTGATACTTTGCACTTTGCAATCTTCTCAGCATATAACTGTTCCAGGTATCATAGACTTATTAATGTGAAATCTCAATGTGGGGGGGGTTAATTTGGAGAATTCAAGTGAAACTCTCACCAGCAGTATTTTATCTACCCATGCATCATGCGTCAAATACACTGACGTTTCCAATTTGATGCACAAAAATCGTCGCTGGTATGTAAATTGACACACCCCAATGTTATGTTTTGCTGATCAACTCAAAACAAAAGTTTGGTTCAACTACTTTAATGGCTAGGTTACAACTCTCCCAACCAGAAAACATGCACACACTAGTTTCTTATGCTGATGTTATACACAGGGTTACAATTGAGTGTGGAGTCTGGAGCTGACTTTATGTGACCTGTAACTGTCACATTATTTGTAGCAACAGGATGTTAGAACTGTATAATTACTACACCCAAGAAAGAGCTGGAAAATAAACATGTGATTTTAAAGTGATTCTCATGAAAAACTTATTTTATGTGCACCCTTGTCACACAATGAAGCAACAATTTCCATTTGCTCAATTGTATGCCTTGCATTGTTCCAAGAGACTGTCAGCGTTCAACTGAAAATGGTGTCCATGGCCAACAAAATTAAAATAGATCCGAAACAAGCAAAATTATATTTCAGACCGCCTTTATGACTGACCAATGATAATAGTAGTTATCAAAACAGTGGAGCCTTCATCTTCCAAAGATGAGGTAATGTTTACTTGTAAGATAAAACATAATTTTGTGCAGCAATGGTTGAAAACATACAGCTGGCTACGTTTTCAAAAAGAAGTTAAGTCGAGTGAAGAATGGGAAAGTGGAGATGCCTTTATTTTTTGCCATATACAGTGTATGTACAGAGGCTAAAAACAAAAATCCATGTCCATATGTGCAAGAAACAAGAATATTCAGAACAGTACATTGACAAGGCATGCTGGGTTGCCATAACACAAACTGCTGATTGAACACCAGGCAGATTTGAATGCAGTTTTACAAAAACATTCTTCCAAACAAGACACAGCAGTGAAAGTACCGAGTGTAGAAGACATCCCTTTTTTAAAATACAGATCTCTTCTTAATTTAGTACACAACTTAATGCCTGAAGAAATTGATCCCATTGGCATTTTGAAGAATTCCGCCATTCAGTATGATTTGGCTACTACCTGTTCCGAGTTATTAGAAATCCTATCAAATGGTGTTGAGGAGAGTCTTTTAGGTTACCTGTCAAATTTACCATTGATGACTGGATTGGTAGATGAAAACACTGACATAGCCAACAATAAATGCTTTGTCATATATGCTCAGATTATTTCTGATGACATGAAACCATCAACAAGATTTTTAACAAATATAGAATGTTTAGATGCTTCTGGCAAGGGAACTGGCTTATTGGCTTTAATCTCATTATATAACTAATATTTGTGTTGTGTATTTAAACAATATAATTATTTGTTAAAAAAATAAAGACTGATCATCGACTTGAATAAGACTCGTACGTTGGATTTTGACTCGGTTTTTTGCCTTGACGAGTCAAATGACTTACATGAAGCCATTTGTACATAAAACACTGCACCAGTTTTGGTTTGTTTTCTAGAGAGTTTAATTTTGCGTAAGATTCTGAGTAGCTGTATCTAGTGATCTCATTTGAAGGCATGATGTAGTTTTGTTTTTGGAAATGATGCTCAGCAGCACTGCTTATACAAATAAAAGGGAGGTAACACTGTAATACATCTTGAATGTTAACTGAGAAGCATTAGGTATAGGGCTGTAAAAGTGATGTTTACATTGTAAAACCTCTTGTAATGAAAAGCAAAGATACCACAAGTGAGCAATTTAACCAAGCTGATTGTGCCATATCTCATGCCAAGTGTTAAGATATTTGGTTTCAAGCATTGCAGGGGACTTTGAACAGAGGGATCACTTATGCATACGAAACATTTTGTGTGTGTGTGTGTGTATATATATATATATATATATATATATATATATATATTTTTTTTTTCTTACCACCATTTGTCAGGGCTCATCCTATCATAACAAATTCTGGGTTCACCTGGTACTGGCTTGAGGTGAAAAGCAGGCACATATATGAAAGTGATGTTAGTGCTAATACTTTTGTGTAATAAAGTCTAGAAAGACAGAAAAGATTACAGGAAGAAGAAGAAACATAAGATATTTATGTTATAAATAAATAAAGAATAAATTATATTTATTTTTTTATTATGTTCACTCTTTTTCACTTATTTACATTTTGATTTACTTTCAACAATTCTGATTGTAATTTATTACCATATTATAAGCTTCACAAAATAAGGCTTTCACAACACACCACAATTTCATATGTGCTTAAAAATAACATTTTCTTACTATAAATATTTTTAGGGAATTAAAAGAATGGGTTAACAAAATATATACAAAATTTGCATTTTCTAAATTAAATTTGGTAATGGGATGATATTGTTTATATTATCAGGGTGCTTTCCACTTTGTAGAGACTTGTAATGCCTGCTTGTATGAAAACTCTAAAACTAAGTTTGTACTGCTTTCAAAATCTGTGCAAAATGTAATATGGAAATATATAACTTAGAAATACCAAAATACTGCTAAGCCTAATCTATAACTAATGTTAAAGAAATATAACATATTTCTTTAATTACTTACATTTATCACTGTAATTTCTTAGTATTATTATATACAAGTCTAAATTACTCTCCGACTAAAAATCTGGACAAATGCTACATCTGGACAAGCCCAAAATGTGGAATAATAATAACTGTTGTTGTTGTTGTTGTTGTTGTAGGGTTTAACACTATTTTTCAGCACAAGATAGGCAGTACATGGTGGCCAACGTAAAAGGTGGAGGAAGAATCTGAGAAACCCTGGAAAGAACCACCGACCCACAAGAAGCTACTGGCAAGCTTTCTCATGTACCCACATTGGTTGAACCCAAGACTCGAACCCATGCAGACAGAGGTGAGATGGCAGTGATCCGTAATGATGAGCGCTTTAGACCACTCAGGGCCCCGGAATTATAATAAACTATTATAAGTGTAAATAACAATTTCAGTAATGCATTTACCTGATTAAAATTTGTCATTAAATTTCCAAAATTGTAAGAATCTAAATTTTGTTACAATTCTGAATTTTGAATTTATGGTCCTATTTGTGTTTAAAAAGAGGTGATTGTTGTCCATCTGAAATCAAGAGTGACTGGGCCCTATTTTTACTCCCCACACCTTCATGTAACCTTGGATATTACATCAAGATATTCAATGGAGATGCATATAAATGGGACATCTCACATCTTTATGAATAAAATGTATGAGAAATTAAAGGCCAAGAATATCAAAATTTTGTGGTTTATTTTTGCCAGGTGAGACTTATTTATTGTAGGTCAATGATAGTTCTAGGAACGAAGCTTTGGGGTAGATTTTTGAGAAAAACAAATTCTGGCTCTCTGATATCTTGAAAAAGATATCCTTGTTTTGATTTATAGCAAAAATAACTCCTATTGTATCCATATTATTAGTTAAAAAATACCTTGAGGTACACAATTTTTTTCTGGTTCAAACAAAATTCCAGCTCCCCCCACCCCAACGAGAAATAAATTCCCACTTCCTTATTGATACATTGTCATGCCAAAGTAAAGTTGCCATCAGATAGTTGTACAAGAATGTAATTACTTTTTACAAAAACAATATTGCTAACCTGCGTTTGGAATAAGTAGTAAAGTGTCTGAGCCAATTCCGAACAACTTTTACTCGATGCATACCATTGTAATCAGTTTATAAAGCATATAATGTTGAGACTAGCTAGTTGATCAAAATTTAATGGTGGCATAACCTAGAAATGTTCAGATTCTTGAGGGAATCAGTAATCTTGTCTTTTATAGTGCTCTTGAGTAGCTCTCGAATGGAAGTTTGATTAAAATACTACTAAATATGAAAGGTGGTGAAAATTGAGATGGTTGGGATTCTTCTTTCAAATGCCTGTTACTGACATTATTATTGTGAAAAGTAGTATATTTATTGAAATAGCTGCTGGTGTCTTTGCTTTGGCATGAAAGAATGCACTAATAAAACTGCACAGTCTTGAAAATACCAGTGATCTGGGGTGGGTGTGATGCTGTCTGACGAAGTGAGAATCACAAGATTGTCAATGTCTCATAACTTTCCTATATAACTCATGATATCTCATTGAAAATGAAAATGTCTCCACATTAAAATTACAAACTGCTGAAAGGCAACACTGTAGATGTGAATACAATTAGAAATAGAAGACTTTGTGAGCAACTGTAATTTCAACAGTAGATAGGAGGCAATGTTACTTGTGCCAGTGGATTGGAGGCAATGTAACATGCGCATCATCATAGCAATGGCCCTCTTCAGAACATTTTTATTTTCACTGATTTTCATGTCAAATTTGCACCATCTACCTCTAGTTCTTTAATAAGAGTGCAAACAATGAAATGGAGAAATACATGGTGTGGACTACAGTGAGGACAGGAATGATTAACTTGCAGAACCTTGTCCTAGAGATGAGTGCTTAGAATCCCCTCCACCACCACCTGAGTCCCATGTTTAGTACAATGCATGCACAGGCAACAAATGTGTCAGCAGAATATTTGATTTTATTGGATACATGAAACTTAGCCATGACCAGGTATGCAACAATGACTTTTTTCTCTGTCAAGAAATATCTCCAACCAATTAAACCTGAAGGTTGTTCATTAATGACAAACTATTCATCATTCTTTAAATCTTAGCTGATTCCCAATACTACCTGTTAAGTCACTGAAGCAATGTGCAATTGCAGATCTGGTTCCCTGTTCTGGATTGTATTCTCATAAATCTGGAGCAAGTAATTATTTAATTTGAATCGTGTATTATTATCAATATGATGGCACTTTTACTCATGAAATAATTGTGATATCAGTTTAAAGATAAATGTATGAAGTCATTTCAAATAATACATTGATGTCACATGGTGTATACAAATGTACTTCAGACTCAATATTACATTTTACTGGTTCATGGGTTTTTTTGTCTTCTGAACCCCATAATAGTGGGAAGTGAGACAAACTTCACTTTGTCTACAGCTTGTGATGGTTTTGAATGAAGTTTTCATTGGCATTAAGTTTCCTAAATCCCATAATAGATTTTCATCATTACTAATCATCAAACAAAGAAAGTTTATTTTATGACTTGCATGTGTATCATTTTACCAGAGAGTCAAGAAAATTTACTTTACCCATAGGTCAAGGGCACAGTCATAGAAAATATGTACTGAGTTATATTTTTCATTTGCTAATGCTTCCTAACCCCTTGATTCACTCATGTTTTTTTGGGGGGAGGGGGGTTATGAAGCATTATGAAGTTAAGACAAATCATTGTGACACACTTGCACACTTCATTGACCTTGTGGTCAAGGTCAATGTCATATAAAAGTTGTGGTTGGCATAAAGTTTTTAATTTGCACGTATTTCATATACCCCATCATGGATTTTGTAAATACTTGGGATGAATCATTATCAAGTCCGCTTATTCTGCAATGCACTTGGTCAATCTTTTTGAAATTGGGGTCAAGATTGGACATGGCAAGGCAGAGATTTGATGATATGCTTAACATGCGGAGTCCTACTTGTACTGAGTAATTTTCATCATACAATAAATAGATCATATACTGGTGCTGAAAACGAAACAAACTTGCTGAATAATTTTAATCTTTTGTGAGCCAAGGTTAATTTCAGTTTGCTTCAAGAATTTTAATAATTTGGAATTAACTTTAGGAAGATCTTTCTAGATTTAAATCATAAAATTTGATACCACTACATGCTTTCTACAGTCCTATTAGGCGCATTGGTTCCATGCTATTTTAGGACACCCCATACATCAGACACTTTTGTGTGCAAGATATAAAAGTGATGTATTATAAAAGTAAGAATTTCAACAGAAACTATTCTGTACCAGAGCTTTCCTAGAAAAGTTTGTGACAATGAGGTATTAATAGAACTCGGAATAACTTTAATTTTGACTAGTTTAAACATTTCTTAATTTATAGAAGAGTTTATTGATATTATGGATGCTGATTGAAATATTCATCAACAAATTAATTTTAAATTAAGCAACAAGAAACAAAAATTTGTTTAGCACCATCCAGGAATTATAGTTATGTATTACATGGATGCTAGTACAAAGGACAATGGTAACTGATATAGGGACCAAAAGCACATATAAAAATTTTCAACAGTTAATACTATATAGTAATCTTCAAAAACTGAAAAATTGTACCATATATACTCACATATAAGTCCACCTGCAAACTGTACAGATCTAGATCTGCTATGAGTAATCAATAGAACAGGCAGGAATATTATGCTATGGCAGAACTGGACCCTTGTTGTTTGCAATTTGACTTGACTTATAAGTGAGTACGTACGGTATGTGTGGCTTGGTCAGTGGACATTTGTAATTAATATCCACTATATACAATACACCCTCATTATAATGCTATTCAAGAGTCATAAAAGTGTAGTGTCACATGTGAGGTCACCTTTTAATGGGGAACACTATACATAATTTTACTATCACATGTAATTCGGGGGCCCTGAGTGGTGTAAAGCGCTATCCGTTATGGATCACTGCCATCTCACCTCTGTCTGCGTGGGTTCGAGTCTCAGATTTGGCCAGTATGGGTATGTGAGAAAGCTTGCCAGTAGCTTCTCATGGGTTGGTGGTTCATTCCAGGGTTTTCTTGGGTTCTTCCTCCACCACTGATACTGGACACCATGTGTAGCCTATCGTGTGCTGAAAAATGGCTTTAAACCCTACAACAACAACAACAACAACATGTAATTCAATCCCAGACCACAGCCATCTTAGAAAAATGACCGTGTTATAGTGGGGTACAATAATAATAATATTACTACAACATAATGTGATTTGATACCAGGCCATAGTCACCTTATTAAATGGACTGTGTTATACTGGGTACATTATACACAATTTTACTATTACATATTTTAATTCAATACCAGACCATATTCACCTTATTAAGACTGTGCTGTACTGGGGTACATTATACATAATTTTACTACATGTATCACTTAATGTAATAATATCCAAAATCATTGCTTCCTAATAAAAAGGACCATGTTATACAGAGTTGCCTTATTGTAAGGGACCATTCTACATGACTAGTTTGGCATGGTGAGGAACCTGACAATATTGTTGTTGTTTTGGGATTTATCACCATTTCTCAGCTCAAGATAGGCTATACATGGCGGCCAGTATTAATGGTGGAGGAAGAACCCTGGAAAACCCCGGGAAGAACCACCGACCCACGAGAAACTACTGGCAGGCTTTCTCACGTACCCACGTTAGCCAAGCCTGGACTCGAACTCATGCAGACAGAGGTGAGATGGCAGTGATCCGTAACGATCAGCACTTTAGAACACTCGGCCACTCGGGGCCCCTACTGATGTTGTTATTGCTGTTGTAGGGTTTAACGCCATTTTTCAGCTCAAGATAGGCTATACATGGCAGGCTATACATGGCAGGCTATACATGGCAGGCTATACATGGCAGGCTATACATGGCAGGCTATACATGGCAGTCAGCGAATCTGGTGAAGGAAGAACCTGACAACAGATAAACACATACATGGCTAGTTTGGCACGTTCAGGAAACTTAAAATAGGTGTGTCTGCTTGAGATGTTAATTATGGATAATTATATTTCTCTTACTGTATTGTTAAAGAAAACAAATTCAGAGAATGTGCATTATATTTAGTGTACAGATCTAACTCACTGAACCTTTCTAGTGTATTGGTCAATTTGCATTCCCAGTTCTTGTCGACTTGAACTAGTAGTCTGTCCTGTTATATATGGGCTATAAAGCCCATAATGGCCTATGCACTTGCATAGTGTAGCATATAGCTTGAAAAAATTGCCTGATGTACACCTTGGAACCTGCAGCATTGGTAAAGGCATCTAGCTCAGACATGAACAGTTCTTTAAGAGAACTTTACTTCTGAGATAATTTCATCCATTAAGGAAATGCTTATGTCTGAGCTCATCCATTAAGGAAATGCTTATGTCTGAGCTAGATGTAAAAGCTCATTTTTGCATTTGTCTAATGCATTTCTGGTAACCTCAGTCTCCAATTACATTTTCAATGTCATGGACGATGTCTCCTATTATGGACCAATATTCATCAAATTCCTTTTTGGCTAAATTTGCCACTGAGAATGACGTTTTACCTTGTTCCCCAACAGATTTGCTCCACACTTGCCCCCAGAGTTATCTCCCTTGGATCATCTGTTGAGGGATAGACCCAACCCTTTACTGGAGCCACAACTAAACTAACATTTATGATCATGATGCACAACAATGAAATATTGAACTGGACCAAAGTTTCAGTAACCTGAGGGGCCCCGAGTGGCTGAGTGGTCTAATGCGCTCACCGTTACGGATCACTGCCATCTCACCTCTGTCTGCGTGGGTTCGGTCTCAGGCTCGGCCAATGTGGTTATGTGAGAAAGCTTGCCGGTAGCTTCTCGTGGGTCGGTGGTTCTTTCCGGGTTCTCCCTCCACCATTAATACTGGCCGCCATGTATAGCCTATCTTGTGCTGAAAAATGGCGTTAAACCCTACAACAGCAATAACAACATCAGTAGGGGCCCCGAGTGGCCGAGTGGTCTAAAGTGCTGATCGTTACGGATCACTGCCATCTCACCTCTGTCTGCATGAGTTCGAGTCCAGGCTCGGCTAACGTGGGTACGTGAGAAAGCCTGCCAGTAGTTTCTCGTGGGTCGGTGGTTCTTCCCGGGGTTTTCCAGGGTTCTTCCTCCACCATTAATACTGGCCGCCATGTATAGCCTATCTTGTGCTGAAAAATGGCGTTAAACCCTATAACAACAACAACAACAACATCAGTAACCTGACCAAGAGGATCAGGAAATACAACCTGACACTAATAATCATTCAGTAAAGCATTCTGCCATTGTCCTGGCTCAACCTGTCCTCTGCTGGTCAAAATGGTTTTATTGGCCTGGATTGCTTGATAAATGGTTTCATGTGATGATGACAGAGTCTTCTGAAGAACTTGTCTCATGGCTTCACTGGTTTCAGTTGCCAAGGTGTTGCATAGGCAAATGTGGTTGGCATATTCCTGTGTCAGGAGTGAAGTGGTATCACCGTAACCATTGTCTTCTTGGTCCTCTTTGGAGCAATGTCACTTTCTTCTCTCAATTACAGGTCAGTACTCTTGGTCATATTTCTATATGAAGCAGAAAGAATCTAAGTATGAAACCAGAACAAGAAGTCAGAAAAAAATCTTTGTAACATAATTAAAAAAATTGTCATGTTTTACACTGTCTTACTAATCACAAGTCATTTAAAACAAAAATTTCAAAACCAGATTGTTAAGCTGTGTAGGTATGAGGTCAGGCCTTTAATTGACTGATCAGGTACATATTCAAAGGTCTTTTTATTAGCATGGCCAAAGAGAAAACAACATAGGTGAATTATTATTTTATACCAGAGCTCAAGTCTCAAGTTGAAAGGCTGCCTGATAAAGTGAAAATGTTTTTGCATATTACATGTTGTGAAAGCAATGTGTTTAGATCTTTAATAAGGGCCAGACCATGTAGTTTTTGGGATGGGGAAAAGAGTTTTTGGAAGACAAGAACTGGGTTCTAAATGGCTAGAAAAATAAAATACTCTTGATCTGGTTTTGTAGAGAAATGAATTAAATCTATCCGTCACAAGCAAACGTTATCTTGAGGTGTATCACAAAATCAGCATATAAGACAATTTTTTTTCTCTACATTTTACCATACTATGTAACGAGCTACAAATTTCTCTCACGACAAAATTATCTTTGTGTTTCATAAAAAATAATCCATTAATAGCTGAGAATAAGAAATTAGTCTCTATTATGATAGTAATGATAGTTTACATATTGTTTCCTTTTTGGTGTCTCATTTATCTCAATGTGGACTACAGAATTACCCATTCTTATTTGCATTATTGTTGGCGAAGTTTAAATAACTTCTGGAAGTTGCTGAAAAGTTCTGATATGTCACTTTGAAAAACTGAGTGACCAGGTCATTATGCTGAGGTTCTTGTTCCAGCCGAAGAAGCCTTTTTCCCAGATAAAAATATGGGCTGCATATTCCATACTCTTAACGCATTAACCACTGGAGATTATGTTCACTTCCACTTGAAATTGGGGTAGGAAATGCAATTTAAGGGTTACTTATTAATGCATCCAAACACATCTTCTTCTGAGTGGTTTTCCTTTTGCCAGATGCCTAGCTGTTATAAAGACATTTTAACTTCCTCATGTGCAGAATGGTAAAAACTTTACCATCCTTTGTGGACAGGACCCATGATTTTTGTGTCCTGGCCACTGTTTACTCTAAATTACAAACTTATCCTACTTCTTGCAAAGGTCAACCTATCCATGTGCAGTTCAGACCAGTCTGCCGTAGATCTCAGGCCAAAAGTCTAAAATACTAACACAAACTCGGATTCTGAAAAATGGTAATTTTTGGCCTAAAATATTTAGTCTAAACATTAGTTTTTTTCCCTGCTATATTTTGTAATGTGATATGAAAGTGTACATTATTTGGTCTACCTGTCTATTGTTCTGTAATACCACCCACTTTGGTGTATCATAAACGATGTTGATGGTACAGAGCTTGGAAGTAGGGTACAACTTCATGGCACAAATTGAGCATGCTGGGTTAACAGGTTACCATATGATGGACTAAGAGCCATTATTGATAGGAGGTTACAGCAACTGAAAAGATTTTCAAGATCCTACCCATAATTCAATATATGACTCGGCAAAAATGATACTAACAAACATGAGAGTCAAGATGCGAGGATGCTCCAAGTCAAATCTGAATTACTAATGCTGTTCAGGCAGTTTCCGACACATTACTTCAAGTTGTAACAATTTTATTATATGGGCATTGTTTCATACTACATTGGAAACAACCATAAAAGTAAAAAAGATACAACAAAGGTAGTCTCCATATTTTGTTTAGTCAAAATCAGTCACAATGTTTTATCAGTGGCTGTCCAACAATTTATGGTTTTTAATTTTATCACACCTTGGCTAATGGATCATCCTCATCACTGGTACAAACCTGAAAGCCTTTGCCGTAAGCTTTTATGAAACATTTCCCCAATTTCATTTTTGAAAATGTATATGGGGTGGGAAGGAGGAGCAGGACACTATTCAGTCAGGCATGAAAAGCTACATTGAAATGTGAATCCATGTAAATTGGTGGTGGTATAAATTTAATTAGAGCTAGAGTATGTTATTCTTAATTAAGAAGTGTTCTTATTATTCTATAATTATTATTCTTTACATGTTCACTGCTGACATTATCATTTAATGACAATGTTTACAATTTAACAAGTCCACTATAGAAAATGTTAAGTTGTCAACTTGCGATTTCTTGATTCTTCATTACAAGGAAAGTAAACAACATACAAGAAACCCCAACAAAACATGAAAGTCCACATCACTGCCTATGAATCATTTTATTCCCCCCAAAATTCTACTTGAATGATTAGAATTTGGAAGAAAATATCAATATAAATTTTAAAATTATCAATACAATTATGGTATCACAAATCTTGATAAAGGCCCCTTACTAAATTAAAGTTCCCTTCTTCCCCACACAAATTTTCCACTGTCACAATGGTAAAAAATACTTGCTCACCTGGAGCATCCAACTCCGTCAGTAACTTGGGCCACCAGGTGTCTCTCCTCTTGGAATCCCTGGCATCAATATAGCGTAGGACACTCAGATAGTCAGGAATTTCACAGTCCTCTAATAATACTGGGACAACAAACGTTTTTCCTTTGCTAAAACCTTGACTCAAGGCCATTTGAATTTCATGTACAACAAAAGAACTCTGAAAAGCTTTCCTGGTCATAACTATAACAGTTCTGCATGCCTTTTTCATGCTATCACTGACAAACTGTAATAATGAAGTTCCTGGAGTATTGTCTCGTTCATACTCACAGCAAACAAATCCATAGTCTGTTTCTAGTGTGCGTACAGTTTCTCGTACCCACTCTATATCTAAGCTAGCGTAACTGAAAAAGACGTGGTATTTTTTTCCTGGTGGCAAAGCTCTTTTCTGTAATGATGCTTGGAATTCATTGGGTTTAGTCAGATTGGATGCACACAAATATATTTGTCCAGCAGGATCTGTCATTTCCTACAAAAACAAATTAATAATAATATATGTTTGTCCCTCACCACCATGGAATCATCACAACAAAAATACTTATACTGTTTCCAAAATAAGAAATAATGATGCAACAACATACATTTGTCATGGCATTTAGAGTTAATCAAAGTCCGGTTTGCAGGTTGCTGTCTTCAGTTTATAATGCATGCTTGCACCATGGACAGTATGTGTGTGTTTTTGGTTTTTTAATATATTGCAAGTCTGAACAAAGTCAGACCAAAAATATGATCACTATATTGGTAACAAGCAGAGTGAGTCAGATGCATGATCAGGTCCTTAAAAAGCATGGACCTTGCTCATTATCAACTCGTGCTAGATCTTAATGCCATTCCCATAGCTCAAGTGTATTCAGACTGGATCAGATATAAGTGGTACCATGAAACTGTTAACGGATAAATGATGCGTGACAGACATGGCACTATACTGTAAGCTCAAATGTGCTTATAGTCAGAAGAGCTAATGATCATCTAAAATGTAGGGATTTTATTCAAAGCCTTATATCTGGTGAGAAAGTAAACAACTTCAATAATAGGCTTAATCTAAAAAACTTTAAGCACTGACTTTAATCTACAGTGTCAATAGATGTATGGAGGGATGTACAGATGGACATGCACACAGATATCACACCATCGATATTCTGCAAAGATGGGCTCAACGTCAAAGCAAAACATGGTTTAAAATATAGCCATTCTATAAAGTTTTGCAGCACAGTTATCGTGGTAGATTTTTTACATTTGTGTCAGGAAATGCATCTAACATGAAATTTAACATGCAGTTTCTATATCCTTTGATCTGTTATCATAATTTTAGATACTGTTAATCATGCATCAAAATAAACATTCTTAAGTTAATACTCACAGAAAATGTGATAGTGAAATTCTGTTACAGTGTTTACTTGCACTGCTGCTTCATTTATACAGAGTACATGAAATCAGAGTTTCATGTCCAAAGGTTGTCTACAACTGTACTCAATTTTAACATTATTAATAGATCTACTACAGTACTGATTATAAAACAAACTTGCTCGTTGATATTGTACTTTACCTTGACAATTCTCGGGTAGCACAGAATTTTAAAGACACAAATAACCTCATGCCTGCCATAACATGGCATGTCACAAGATTTTGTACTCCCAAACCCCCTGACATGGTCTTATTTTGAAAAAAACGATTTTCATTGAAAAATAAAATCAGTATATGTCTATAAAATGTAGCATGTTTAGACGGTTCACATGCAGTCCTGTAGTTACAGAATTCACTTGGAATACAGAAAGAGGATGCATGTCAAGACCATAACAATGCTGTTATACAGTTCTTTCAGCCCAGCATTGTGACTGATATCTGAGTCGTTAGCTCAGTGACTTCTACTTGATTTTTGCTGTCGTTGTTGTTGTTGTTGTTGTTGTAGGGTTTAACGCCATTTTTCAGCACAAGACAGGCCATACATGGCCGCCAATATAACTGGAGGAAGAACCCTGGAAAATCCTGGGAAGAACCACCAACCCACAAGAAGCTACTGGCATGCTTTCTCATGTACCCACATTAACCGAGCCTGAGACTCGAACCCATGCAGACAGAGGTGAGATGGCAGTAATCTGTAATGGTGAGCATTTTAGACCACTTGACCACTTGGGGCTCGCTGGGTTTCTACTTGAGCCTCTCAAAATGCACCTCATGTTACTGAATTCATTTTGTAAACAAATGATTTCAAAACGATTTATATCAATATACAGACAACCCTACTTGTTCTATATGTCCTGAAGAGGGGGTGGTCTGTAAATATTCAGAGCTGTCATGTGCCACATATAAACAAACATGGTCTACTCATTAGCCAAACTGTATCACAAACGTACAATAAAAAAAATATTAAATTACTTTTTAAGAAACTAGATGATGCAGATGATGTTTGAATTAGGTAAATTTATATACATTTCAAGACATTGATGTGAAAATTCAAGGAGTTACAGACCTGGGTACCATTTACGATACTGAGCTGAATGAACTAACTGTTCAGCTGGAGTCTACTGATGTGGATGCATTTGATCCAGTTCAACTCCCAGCAATGAACTGGTTTAACTCATCTTTCTACAGACATAATTTCAGGACTATCCAATTACTTAGTACTTTATTTTTACTTGACATGTGTAAAGTTGTACATCTGATTAATTGTCAATTACTTATTATTACTTTCCACAATACATTAAAAATTTTAATAAAATATACTACTTTAGACCATTACTAAGTAATGAAATTTTATTTTAAAACATAAATACTTAAACGTTGTACCTGAAATGGATACATTATTTGAAACAATAAAATTACTTGGAATTTTTTTTACTTGATATTAGTAAATGTTTTACTGAGTGATTACAACATAGCAATTACTCATTTTTACATAGTCACTTTAAATAGATGTAACTTAATTCTAAACAATGACTAAAGACTAATAAAAAAATAATCAAATTATTACATTTTCTCACACGAATATTGCTTCTCAATAATTAAATTACTTGCATCAATAAAATAATGTGACCCAAATATTTCAAAATAGTGTATTTGGCTTGAGAATTCAGCTCCAATATACGAATGTCAGAGTTTTCTGGATGGTTTTCAATTTGTGAAAATTATATATGATATATTCTGTTCCATCTGCAGATACTGCATGTCATCTCTGGCCCTACACATTTCTACCAAACCTATTTAAACATTACAATAAGCAAAATATTCCTTAATATGTTATAGGTTTCTGCAGGTATCAAGGTGATCACTATATGTGCAATGTATGTCAATATGCATGCATTAAAAGTGAAAGTAATAGATAAATGAATAATGGTAGTATTTATTATTCTACATGTGTGCATGTAAGTAACACTATTCCCTGAAGTTGCTTCTTGTTATGTATGTGTATACAAGCATATCTGAAGTTGTTGCCCATTATTTATAACATTCCACTGTTCTGAACCTTATGCTTCTTATCATTAGGCATGTTATACCTGTCCCTGTTGTTATTATTTTAAGTTGTTGTTGTTGCAAGGTTTAATGCCATTTTTCAGCACAAGATAGGCTATACATTGCAGCCAGTATAAATGGTGGAGGAACAACCATGGAAAACCCCACAAAGAACCACCAACCCACGAGAAGCTTAGAACTGGCAAGCTTTCTCACATACCCACATTGGCCGAGCCTGAGACTTGAAACCATGCAGACAGAGGTGAGATGGCAATGCTCTGTAACGGTGTGCGCTTAGACCACTCAGGGCCCTATTATTTTAAGTGTTCTTGTGAATAGTGTGAAATAGTATGATTATGATGATAGTGACTATTATTATTACTATCATTATTACTATTATTATTATTATTATTATTATCTGCTGCCAGAAGAATAGTTTTTGTCCTTCTAAATAAAAAGTTTAAAATGTACATACTTATTCTTTTCTTTAAAATGTGTATATTGCTTTTTTTTGAGAGAAAGAGAAACCCATCCCAATCTGCCAGCATTCTATAAAGAATAAAATTTCAAGAATTTTACTTTTTGAAACTGAAATCAAATCATAAAATCACGCAAGATGAAATATGGTTTTCCATGACAAAGACCTCATTTGGTATTGAGACTTTAACAATGGTAACTTTCCTTTTTTACAGTCTTGAGACTGGTTTACAAACTTTCAAATATGCATGCAACATATCTGAGATAATAGAACACAGAACTACTATGGCTGCCTTGTTTTGGTTTGGGTATGTTTCAGTTTGGGTATGTTTTGACCCATTCCCGTTTTGAAATAGGCTCCACTTTTAACATTGAATCATCACAATTTAGCATGGTTGTCTGGGAAATTTTATTGCAAGCAGTAAAAAGTACATGTGCTGCAACTGACCATGCAACTCCAGAGATAATTTAAAATCAAAGAGTTATCATATTGGTGAGTAAAATCAAAACTGGTGCACTCTGCGGGTTTTACGGGGTACAATTTTGCAGCAGCTTCATGCATTAAAATTTGATGTCATATGATATGACTTTGTAATCTTGCTATACATATTCATTGAGATAATAACTTTGCAGGTCATTATCAGTTACTGCTGTGCCTGCCAAACTGCAGTTCTTCATGCAATGTTGTCAGTTATCCATAATAGGTTGACGAATTAGCAAATAACCTCAATGATTATGTAGAACAAGATTACAAAGTCATCTTCTTTGACAATTTACATTAAGTTGTTTTATTATTATTATTATGATCATCCATAGTTGTTGCTGCCGATATATTTTACAATCTTTGTACATTTTGTGATGAAGTTTAAAAATAAATGCATGTTCATTATGAAAACAAAAATTACTAATATTAGTTTACAGTTGAACAATAAACTTAAAACATATTTAGCACAATAGGTTATCACAACAATTCAGAATGGAATGACACCCTGAAGTAACTTTCTGAACCCACGGTCTCTCCTCCCCCCCATTCATGATTAAGTTATCAATTTGCCTTCCCCATTTCCAAACCACACACTGAACATCCTAACTTGCATGAGACAGTTCATGTCTTGTAAAAAAAAATGGGACTATTTTATCTTTAAGATGAGGAGTGTCCTTTTTACCCAAGTTGTCTCCCCTTCCCCATGAACATTAAGTTTTGCATACAAAAATGATTACTTTATCCGTAAAGAAGCTTCTACGGAAAATGACAAACCTAATGGAACTTGAAAATGACAAACCTAATTGAACTTGAAAATGAAGCAAATAAACTGCATTCAAATTCCAACAATAATCTGCAGTGGGAATCCTACAAGGATATAAATTTTTTTTGGAAAAGTACCAAATTTCAATTTTGGTAACTGGATCAATAAAATGCTTACTTTATTATACCTAAAATGGAAACAAATTATTTTCTTAAATGGGGAATATTTAACGTGTTATAAAGTTTACCTAGTGACATGAACATATTTTCAACCACAATGTTAAAACTTCACCAATCTATTTGTTTTACTTAAAGTTACTTTAATACATTTGCTTGCATTTATTTCCTCATAATTATTTATTGCAGTCTTTACTTAAAACTTACTTGCAAAGATTAATAAATAAAATATTTTATTTACTAAAATTATTACTAAGTAATATTTTACTTTGCAAAAATAATTAATAAATAATACTTTACCGAGTTAATAATTACTAAGTAATAATATGTTACTGAGTAAAATAATTACTAAGTAACAATACTATACTTAGTAAAATAATTACTTAACATTACTTGAAATTACGTGCAATTACTCATCCATCTGACAAACTTTTTATTAACTTGTTACTTATTATGAGTAAAAGTAATACCAGTTTTGCATAATTACTTGTAATTTTTTTAATGCTGCTGTATGCTGGATATCACAGCCTCATCTTTGGAATCTGCATCAAGTTTTGCTGTGGTCATCAATGACAAGTCAACAGATGAAGATCCTGCTTTGTTATTCAAACTATAAGTTAGACTGGACATCAACGGTTAGATTATGATGTCCAGCCTCTAGATGAGCTGGACAAAAAGCATTATCATTCTGGTCAATAAAAAGTAGCAATGTTATATTGAATTTATTAAATTTTAATAAATTTGATATGATATAAATATTGTCTGCATTTTTTATATTCCATGTTTCATTATATAAATAACATGTACTAAGTGCTAGTATACCTGAATTTGCCATTGAGTCATTGACTACATTTTGTCTTGTACGATGAAATACAGGACCAGTTGGTTATGGACAGCACCTGTAACATTTTCAGGTTACTGGACCTGTGGGGTTGCAGGATTATTTTGGCGAGTTCACACACTGCTTGGCATGCTTTTAAAAAGACAAGTCCTTGTCCAAAAGTTCATGTAGTATATCACTTGTTTAGATGTGCTACATAGGCATCTATCAGAGCAGTAACATCAATATCAAATAAAGAATATTTTCAGGGAAAATTACATAGACTTAATTTAGCATTCCTAATACTTTTCTTATTTTTATCATAATTTTGGAGAGATTTTGTCTCAAAAATTAAAAGAATCAGATTGGGAAATATTTTGATGCAGTGACATTGCAATCACCTGAGCACCCCTCCCCTCAACAAAGTGCAGGCAGGGGAACCCAGACCCACAATTTCCATCAAGCAAATTTTGCGGTGGGAGAGAAGGTGCACAGAATATTTTGTTTCACCATTTTCATGGTGGTATTTTATTAACACTGATTATTTGCAAGAAAAATATAGATTTAGCTTATGACCTATGTTTTAAACTTAATTGGCAATGCAGATATGCATAAACACAGTCCTTCCATGTACAATTTCTTTTGACAAACAGCTGAAATAATAAGGGACTGAAGAGATTAAAGTAATTATTTTCAAATTATTATTATTCTTACAATAAGCTACAAATTCATAAAAAATTAAGTAGATCATAGTATGTTAAATGTAAAGATTCTTTTAAAGCCCCAATGCTGCCATTATGTGCAGAAAGTCATGTATGCCAAATCATCTGAATAATACTGAATCTTGAAAGATATTGATCCTAAACTTTGTTGGGTTCCATTAAAGCCAGATAATATTGATGCTTCATCATATTATGTGATATGCAACTCTCATTTTGTGTTTGACTACTAGTGGCCCAGGTGGACAGAGCGTTCACCTTGGATGTGGGAGGATGCGGTTTTGAACCCTGGCCAATTTATAACAAACCAAAGACTTATAAAAATGGTAATAACAGTTGCCTTGCTTGGCACTCAGTATTAAGAGGTTAGTGTTAGGACTAGTTGGCTGGGTGTCAGAATAATGTGACTGGGTGGGACATGATGACCCAGTGCAAGACATCACTATCAACTGCCACACTGCAGATGTCACAATGAAATGACTCAAGTTGCTAAAGCTATGTTTAAAATCCAAAAACACACACATACACATTTTGCATTTGATACAATGTAGTACCCAGCCTCATTTGCGAGTATTTTATTCTTTATGGGACAAGTGATGTACATTATTTTTCACCAGTCGATGCTGTATACTTACCAATGTAAATCTGCTACAGCTGGGTGTCTACTTACCAATGTAAATCTGCTACAGCTGGGTTTGTCTTAGCCCAAGTTCACCCCTCAAAGTATTCCAGCACCCCAGCTGATCACCAATATTCACCAGTCTTATTTTTATCGAACGCACCCTTTTTCTTCTCAGATTTACTTTAAAAGAAAGCAGGCTTGCCTCTCTACTCAATTTGTCTGCCACATACTTATGTTGCTGTTATCAGATTAGTCAATGGTTTTTGTTAAATGTATCATATCACTAGTTTTGGAACACTCAGGAAAAAGAACAGAAATACAAGCAACTTGGGTTACTGATTTACAAGGTGGCACCTATTAATTCTGAACTGAATATAGGCACCTATTAATTCTGAACTGAATATCTGAAAGTTGTTTAAACCTAACATTTTTATTATTTAAGATAACAGTTTGTGTCAAGTAGCCTTTATAAACAAAATCATTTCCATCCTTCCTTACTTCAGCTAGATTGAAAAAAATGTGAAATGTATGAAAAACGATGGCACTGGGTCTTTAAAGGACGGTTAGAAATTTACTGTTAAAGTAAAATTGCTTATTTGCTAGATTGGAAATCCTAATTCTTGATAAAAGTAAGAAAAATTTTAGAGGATGCTGATTTTGTAATACAGAGTACGATATCACAGTATAGCATAGTACTGCAAATATGCTGTACCAATGTGTCACAGTGCCTATCATGGTATTCTACTGCTATCACATGGTGATGTGTATGCTTTGTGATTTTATTGTACATGTCCATATTGTTTTGATAAATCATTAAAGGCCATGAAATTATACTGACAAGCCTGAGATAAAGGTTACATCTCAGTATACTAGACGAGTATTGCAATTTTTGAAAGTCGTTTCCTTTTAAGTATTCTATTGAAACCATTGTAGTGCTATTCCGGTTTATATATAGTGCATATGAAGGGTACTTTGTGTCAAGGGTTTGGTTCATGTCCAACTGTAATAATTACATCTAATGAAACAAGACAATTCTTAGTTGGTTGTCCATAATAATTGAAAACTTACAGCCATCTTATCTGTCCGTGTAAGGGTCTCTCCATCGTGGGCTGGTTGTTTACTTCCATTGCTCCCATATATTTCATGGGCTTGGCAGGTTTCTACAGAGATATATTTTTCGTTAATCAGTTATGAAGCGATGTTGGCAGAAACTTACTTATAATATCACATGAAAGTCCTTACAAAATTGTACAGATGATCAAAATTTTTAAATGAGAAATGTTTTTAAAAAAATATCTGTATTTCTACTTTTTGATCTCACAACCCAGTTAAAATATAATAAATATTTAGCCAATTATAAAATAAATATTTAGCCAAATAGTATAGTAATTACACAATATCAATTTGATAAAATATTATTAGCAATGTACAAAATCTGCTTCTTTGAATCACCTAACATATGTTGAGTGCGCATACATTGACAAGAGCAAGAAGGACAATAACATTGACAGAAAAAGGGATTATAAATGATAGTGTTTTTATTGAACAAAAATACTATCCAATTAGTGACATTACAGAAATGAGTAAAGCTTTCCTTTGGTTAATAATGGGGCAATTGTCAATCTTTTTTACAGTGAACACTCAATTTAAAATTCTGCAGGAGTCAAAGAAAGGGTAATTAAGACTGATGCTCTAGCGGAAATCAACACTTATAATAAAAATACACATGTTGGAATTTCCACGTGTTAGAAATGGGTAAGATTTAAATTTCATGTGTCAAAACCTGTGGGTACGCATTTACTGAGAACCCTTATTTGCTATCTAACAACTTTTAAAGGGTACAATCAACTTTCACCATATGTGATTGAATTGGATGTCTGAGGTTTTATACCCAAAATATTTAAAAGAAACTGCATATCTACAAAGTCTACATAATCTGCACAATGATAAACCCGATACCTCACAACCATATTAAGTTATGGCAAATAGAATTTCTGAGAATTCACGATAAAATTATTTGTAATGACTCTATGTTTGTTAAATGTAAATAAATGAGTTCTCTACTGATATTCGAAACCTTAAATCCAGTGTACGTTTCCACAATGCGACAAATCGATTTTTAGCGTGAGATGAGATGGCCAGAGGTTAGTATAGGACAGTGATCTACCTTGGGTCGAATTTGCAGCCCATATGAAATTTTTAGGCAGATTCCGCCTAGATTTTAGGTGAATTCAGGGTGTATTCCGCTTAAAATACTCAAATTTCAGATGGACTTTAGGTGGACAGGGCATACGGCTAAGGTGACTGACTGAATCCGTCTAATAGTTAAGCAGACTATTTCTTATATTCCTCCTAAAGCATAACTGTTAAGACAGAAAAGTTCTGATTGTCCAGTTCATTTGCCTACTGTAAGACGGATTTTGGCAGAAATGTGAGGCATAATTTTGAACTTTGTCAAAAGAACTGCAAGTATAGATGAATCTTTGGACTTCGAAAATTAGAAAATTTGGTGCAAGGTGGGTTTTGGACTTGATCGGATGTTTACTCTGAAAAATAAACATTTTGCTTCCTATTAAAATATGCTCTAAAAAACATAATACCCTAGTGAAAATGTGACTGAAATTTCAGCAAATCACAGTGAAAATTTTTTGACGTTCATTCAAACATCCTTTTTTCACTAAAATTATGAACTTTAGGAGATTTTACCAAAATTTCAGAAAATATCAGTGACATTTTGTGACTGAAATTTCACTGACTCTGCCAACATTTCTGAAAATATCAGTGAGAATTTGTGATTGAAATTTTACTGAGAGTTTGCCAAAAATTCTGAAAATATATTAACATTCTGTGATTGTAATATCACTGACATTTCAATAAAAAATATCAATAAGATCTAATAAAATTTATTTTTTGTTTCTTGTACAATTTGAATGATTTTCAGCAACATTTATATTTCCTGTTTCTGATAGCTATAATTTTATTGTTCATTGGAGAACAATATGCTTCTTTCCACATCTGTCCTTGTTATATTTTGATTTTAAATTTTTGTTGTTGTTGTTGTATTTGTGTTTAACTTCAGTTGGATTTAACTGCCCTCAAACAAAATTGTTTTTTTGTTTTCAGTTTTAAAGCAGAATTTCGCTTTTCTCCTGACCTGAATCTGATTTTCCTCGACATGGACCCTTTTTTAATATCATCTCCAAAACTTTTTTAAAACTTCTATAACGCTCTATCCGGTCCCATTCTGTAACAAGCTTTCTAATAAGTATTTGTTCCGTTTATTATTTAACAGATGATCGCAGTAAAGAGCTTTCTGATTGGTCAAAATTTTGTACTTGCCCAATGAATTGTCACATAACAGAAACTGATGGGAATGAGCATGCTTGCCAAACATGGCGACTAGAATTTTCGAGCGGGATACGAGTTTGAATAACCATTTGAAAAATGTGTGGCATTGAGGATAGCTTGAATGCAAAGTCCACGGGAACGTAATTGGTCAATCTGTATGAAAACTGAATAAAGAGCTTTACAGTAGTGGCCAACGTGCTAAATATTACAAGGAATTGAACGAGGATGATTTTGAAGTTATACAGCTCCAAACTGATTAACTTCCAGAATTTAAGGAGGGACAACGTATAGATCACTGGTGGGAATTGTTGATATTGTTGCCAGATACCCATGTCTATCAAAGATAGTCATATCTTTGTGGAGTTTTCTTGGCCCACAAGTAGAATCATCCTTCAATATTGTGAGTGGTATTATTGTGTATATTATCAAAATATTCTGGTTGTGTTAGAATTCAGTGTAAAATAATAATATTTATATCATGATAAACATTTGCCATGGCTGCTTATGGAACAAGGACTAATTTAAGAGACCACAACAGCATCATAGTTTGTACATCAATCAAAAATCAAGTCTGCAGCACAACAGTGATATAAGGCAGGCTCCTAGCATTTTTTTTCATAATCAATGTCTCAAATGGATGCTTTTTTGAAATTTTGCATCATTTTCTCAGTTGAATTTTTCAATTCAGGATAATATTTTATATTTTATACACGTTTATGTGTTCACAGATGTCTGCGCATATGTTCCAGGCTTGATACTTTGATTTTTAAAATCACTTATTTAGTCTCAAGCCAGATTCTTCACATCATGTTGTATATACTATATATATTGTACATAACAGATAGAAGGCCTCAAGGTAGATTAGTTCTGTAACTAATCGAGTTACTTTCTCTAAATAAAGTCTTTATTATTATTATTATTATTATTATTATTATTAAGTCCCATATCTCTTGCCTTGGATGTCAAATAACTACAATATCTGTATATTTTGTTTCATGTACACTGAAATATCACCTTGGTTAATAAAGTCCTGTTTAATTTATAGCCATTATTTATTTGAAACCTTTTGAAATGTCTGAAAAACTACTGAAACATCAGTAAAATACTATATAATGATCAAAATTTTAGTGAAATCTCCCCAAAAGTTTTAGTAAACTCTCACAAAACTTTCGATGAAATGTTAGAGATCTCACCAAAACTTAAGGGAAAGTTTTGGCCAAAATTTTTGTGAAACCTCACCAGAAATTTGGTGAAAGTTTTGGTTGAAATATTTGTGAAATCTCACCAAACTTTCAGTGAAATGAAAAAGACCTAAGTGATGCCATTATGGATTAGGTTTTTTATCAAGAAAGAAATGAGGACAAGAAAAACCTAAATCTTATTTGATAATGTCTGTCAAAATAAAATTTATGATCCATTTTAAAAATTATTGTGGATATTTATCACTGATTCCCAATAATGTCTAAGAATCATTAGACAGTTTAATAGAAATCTGAATCAGATTTTTTATTGGATGATATTTATATACACATTTTAGGCAGCCTTTTTTTTAGACAGAAACCTTAGGGGGATTTTTATTTCAGGTGGAAATCTTAGATGGATTTATTTTGTTTAAGCGGAATCTTAGGACAATAATCTGCATATTTCACCTAAAATTCTGCCAGAAATCCACCTAAAGTCTGCTTGAAATTCACCTAAGCTTATTTAAGTCTATGGTTAGGCAGAAAACGCTTAAGAAACCCATCTGAAATCGCCTAAAGTCCACCTGAAAAATTTTGTACAGGATTTCAGCCGGATTTTTGTTTCAGGCAGAAATCTTAGATTCTTTTTATTCAAATGGAATATTAGAATATCTAATTTGCATATTTTGCCTAAAATTCCACCCTGAATCTGCCTGAATTCCACTTGAAATTCACCTAAGCTCCCATAATATCAGCAATTATGGTTTAGGCAGAAAGCACTTAAAAAACCCGTCTGAAATCCGCCTGGAAAATTCTGTAGGGAAGGTAGGGTGAGGTACTATTTGAATGTGTGTAATGCAGGTCTTGAAGGATAGTTACGCAAGTACTGACCAACAACTGTGCAAAAAAACATGAAACAAGCTTAAAGGCTTTTGGAATCTATTGATTCCTGTCTTCGATGTACAAATATGCAAAGGACAATAAATATATACATAGGACTATTACATGAAGGAAACAAGAAGAAAAAAACAAAAAAGAATCTATATTACTATTTATAGAATGATAATGAAAAGGCAAGATAATGCAGACTTACGATTTAGCAATAGATCATTACCTTTGATTTAAGGTCAATGGGAAGAAGAAAATTTATTTCAAGCTTAGCTCTTGGCAGGGATGTGGTGAATTGCCTGACCAAAATTATTTCATAGTTTGAACACTAAACAATGAGACAGACAAAACAATTCTGAACAGTGAGAGAATCTATTTGTCCTATGCAATAGCAAATTATCTCCACATATAGAAATATGTAATACCTGTATGATCTTCCCACATTATTCGAATTCTTGAAATCTGATTTTTTCCCCATAATGTGATAAAAATTTGTTCCTGATTTTCATCAAGACAAATCGCTTGTGGATCTGGTAGAAGGTCTAGTCTGAATATCATCACTGGCTCTCCGTTCCCAGTCAGTTGATGGATGTTTCTACTGTTGAGATCCTGATTGCAGACATAGACGAATCCTTTCTTGTCTGCGCAGATTCCCCGTGGCCAGGAAAGGTCCTTGCGCTGATATGTAAATATGTGCTTTCCACTTTCCATGATGTATCCATACACACCAGTATCATTAGACCTATCAGCATAACAGGAGATATAAATATATATTCCATTTTCACTTGAAACCAAGTAACTATAACCAAATCCCCCGAATTGACATATTTTATGAATTGTTCCAAATTTTTCATCTGAAATTGACATTACACACCAGCACTGCTGAGATCTGTACACACCACTCACGACAAGTTTGTCCTGCTTTGGTATGGCGCTCACTCCACGACATGACTCCAAGGGTGTCTTTAATGCCTTCAATGATCTGATATAAGGTGAAGATCTGTTGGCTTGGACTGACATAATCTGAATCCAACCATTCCTTAATGCCACTGCTACCTGTGACCTGTTTTCATCAATGCTACAAACACCCCAGAGTGGATTCAGTTCTTCTGATCTTGCTAATATTTCACCTGTCTTGCGATTGTAAAGTTTGACAATATTCAAGGAAAAGTCTACTAACAACAGCTGTTGTCCTGGTAAACACAGAACTCCAGAGTATAAATGGCGGGAAGAATCGTCTGCTGAAAATTGGACAGTGAACCATTATACAGTGTGACCCTGCTATAGCATGCTCCGATATAACACGAATTCGGATATAACACGGTTGTGGTGTGGCTCCCGAAATTTCATAAACATGTATTTTTCTCGTACACGAAAAAAAAAAATCTTTCTTAAAAGTACGAAAAAATAAAAAAAGTTTATTATCATTTTAGGGATGAGATTGCATATGAATAATACAAGATGATCATGGCATGCCTACTGAAATTTTATATGCATTTTTCTCATTCACTAAAAAATAGTGTCTTCTTCTTAAAAGTAAGAAAAATAACGTGTAAAAATTTATTCAGGAATCATGCAAGGTTTCGCCAATGTCGCAAATTGTGATATTTTTTCCTTACTGGCGGCAAAATATACCATCTGGTGATTTTTTTTATTGGCGACGTTGTTGGCTGTTTAAACTTGTATATACAAACATTGGTTTGGAGTGGAGAAATTCAGAGGCCCCATGAAAAAGATGCCGTAAAGTTGATATAAAATGCACTGAAATTTATCTATTGTTACATAAACAAATTCTTTGTCCACATTGACAAACCATCTTAACAGTGCATTGTTATATCATAATCCGCTTATGTTGAAATCTAGCATGAGTACTTCATGTTATGAGATATCCACTTTTTTTTTCAAATTTACATTTCTGGTAGCAGAGATCAACCAGACAAGGCATTATCTCATAATCTGTCTTTTGTCGGATTTTCAGCCGCTCACTAGTAATTAATATATGTACATCGATTGACATTTGTGGATGATAAGTAAAATTCCTCTTCTTTCGCTCAGAATTAAACCCTTCAGAACATTCACATTTTCTGTAGTAATCCCTGTCATCAGACCAGAACACCTGCGTCTCTATCGCCGATTGACACTTTCTTTAAATTTCTGACGCATGCATGGAAGGCAGCATCACTCCACTACCATAAATGTAAAAAAAAAAACAACAAAACCCCCCCCCTCAAAAAATCAAAAAAAAAAACAAGCTCTCACTTGTCTATTCAATAAGGCAGGGAGGAACAGTTGACCAAGCAACAGCCAATTCATTTTTTAAAAAAATGTACCCAGATAAAATAGTAGCTGAAATTTCAAAGAAAACATTACCTTTGAAGCACTGACTGCTATGAAAATGTACTATGCAAATGGGAAAAAAAAAATCAGTCTCAATCATGCAATACAATATTTTGATGTTGCCGCCACAATAAGAAATGGGCATTTGTTTGGTTCTCCAAAGCTGTCCTTTAGATGTGGCTTCAATAACGCATGCACCTTTCATCAAAGAAAGCTGACTACAATCTTCAATAAAAACAAAGAACCTTTCTTCAAAGGAAGTCATTGCCGAATTTAAATAAAAGCAATGGGATCTGATGGATTGTTTCATTTTCCAACGTGACTCGAACATTTTTACTGTGCCGTGAAAGTTTCCTTTATACAGGAAAAAAGTTTATGCTTACGAGCTCTACCGACGGCGCTTAAAAGGCAAACTTTTACCGACTTTGTATGTACTGAAAAGTAAATGTGCTTCATCATTTGTTATGTGATTGTGCTATTTTTTTTCTCCACTGAATTCAGACCTATACGACCTGTAACAAAATTATTGAATATTTTAAATGTGTGTGTGTGCATATTTTCGATGGAATTACTTGTATTGTGGATTCAATGTATGTGACGCGATTCGTGGGTGAGTACACAGTGTTGATACTTTATTCATTGCTATGACATGTATATATAAACAGTATACACGTATATGTACCAATGTGTGGTTCTCTGAATAAAGTGAAATAATATATATGCCTTGTCTGTTTTCACTATAGGTGTATTTCTCATTTAATATGCATCAATTTAACTGTGCCAATGAAGCACGTATTTTTCCGCCCACATTTATTACCTACCCCCCACCCCCCACCCGCACATTTTTTCGGGTATATACATCATTTTCTTCTGCTAACTGACCTGGTTGCTTATAACACGGTTCAGTCTATAACACGGTCGGGTTCTATAGCGGGGTCACACTGTAGTTATGTGGATAAAAGCATTTTCTAAATACGTTTCTCTTTTTATTTGTGTGTCACAAGAGAATATTCTAACTGAAAACAGTTCCTCTTATTATTTGTTTCCAAACTGATAATGTGCTGTCAATTTTCTGTTTCTGAACTCATAATGTACTGTCAATCTATCAATCAATTAAAAGTCTCATGATGACTACTGATGTGTGACATTTAACTCCCAAAAATGAACTAAATGGAGAAAACTGACTCTGAAGCAGTAATATTTTGTCTGATGCCTTCCTTGATATATTTTATATGAATGTGTCTCCTAAGAGATTTGTCATGAATGTATGTGCTAAATATTACTTGAATCGATATATGTTTGAGAATTCATTAGGAATATGGCTTTCCACTGTAAAACAAGTACAAAATTATATAAAAGACTTGAAAACATTGTTCTCTTACTTCTCTGTCTACGATTTCGATGACAATGATGACGACAATAATTACAATAATTACTGTGATTAGCAGGATTAGAAATGTACATGTGTTCTTGCAAAACTTATTTTCTTACAAAAAAAGTGTGAATAAAGATGATCCTCTTAGTATAATTTGATTGGTCGATAAATTTCATGGAAGCTCTGATATCAGTGCAGTGTGTTACAGGGTTCCTGCAGATTAAAAGAAACAAATTCCATGACTTTTCCAGAGACATTTCACTTTACTCGAGGACCACAATACCTTGAAATGACACCAATTATTGATCATAATCGTGTTGTATCTATGAAATTAGTGTTTTTTAATCGATGCTTGTTGCTCTATGAAATTAGCAGTTATCAATATTAATAACTCTGCTGTCAGAAATTCCATGACTTTTCTAAAACTTTGCAAGGTTTTGAGAAAACCCACTACTTTTCAAGGTCAATGAAATGTATCTTTTAAATTCCAAAACTTTTCCAGGTTTCCAGGACCTGCAGGAACTCTGGTGTTATGAACACTTCTCCAAGATATGTTCTTTGAATTTTAGCTAGTAAACATTTAGATGACTTATCTAACACAATTACCAAGTGGCGTCAGATCTGCTACTTTGAGAAGATCACAGCTTTTGATGGGGGCGGCTGTTATTGCAGCCATATTGTTGACCTCTGGATGTTCATGCTACGATCACTGCTCAGAGACCTCAAAACCAATGTCAGAATTTACCTGCAAACTATAATCGGAATCAATTGGTGTCTTAAACAACAAATAATTCACAAAAAAATCTTTTGAAATGACTCTCACCTTCACAACAATATTGTACGATTATATAGATTTATAATGTTAACATGTAAAATAATAAAATAGAGACAAACAGTCATACAATTATATATAGTGCCTTGGAATTAAGGCCATTATGATTCAAGGCACTATAAAAATTGTATAAAATATTAACTAAAAAATTGATATGTTGTATATTCTTTATAAAAATATAATTGTATAACTGTTTGTTTCTATTTTATTATTTTACTGATTCAGGTTTCATTAGAGACTCATCTCTTTTCGATCCTGTGATATATATAAAACTGTTATGATGATGCATGTAATTTATGACGTTATGTAAATGACATAATTTTTATTTTAAAATATAAAGACGTCATCTGTTTCTTTCAAAACATTTTGTGCCTGAGGAGGCATACAGTAAATGCGAAATTAGTTGTACAAAATTATCGGCGTTTGTGTTGTTTTTTATACCAATTCTAATATTAATATGAAATTGATTATACAGAGCAAGACAGAACAGATATAAATCAATTTTTTTTTTTTTTATTAGGAAATTGAGTTTCCAGAAACACATTCCCTCTTTGCTCATATACTGATCAAGTGCATAGGGAAACTTGTTTTGTATTCAATTTTAAACATTCAGCTGACATATCTATCTATCTACAATTTAACAACTTTGTCTTCCTCCACTTCCTCCTCCTCCTCTCTGATATAGTGGTATATGCATTACAGACAAGAAACTAAACAATTTTGTTGTGATACAGATAATCTTGGGTGTATGTCTTGCACGCATGAAAACATTCCCTCTTAAAACATACCATACATGATATTCTATGTGAAGAACCTCGCAGTTATTTTCTGTCTAGAAATACATAGCATAAGTGGTGAAGACAGTAATATCACAGTATTAGCTTGCCCTAGTGAAAATGTGACTGAAATTTCACTGAGATTTTGTTAAATTTCTGAAAATATCAGTGAGATTTTTGTGACTGAGATTTCACTTAGTTTTCACTGAAAAAATATCAGTGAGAAACAGTACTTCAATAATATAAAAAAATAAACCTGGATTCCATTTTGATTTATTTTTTGTTTCCTGTACATTTTAAAAGATTTTCAGCAAAACTTATATTTCCAATTTCTGATGGCTCTAATTTTATTGTTCATTTTGGGAACAACACAATCTTTCCTGGTTATTTTTCCTTATTTTCTGTTTAACATGAAATGGATTTCTTAAGTACCAAATTTGCAAGATACTGCGATCCTTGTTGCATACCTGTCAAGTACAACACGCTTAAACTCAACATTCACTTGTTAAATTTTATCTTCCTTTTAAACATGTTTACTTTTAATTTTAGTGTCACTTTCAATGTACAGATAATTAAAATTGGGATAATGGGGATAGAGCTGATATGTTCTTGTGCAGTGAAAAATCATGTGTTCAAATTAACAAGTTACTTTCATGCAACATTTATGATGGTCAGTCACAATTTGTACATGTGATACCAAGAACGGAAATATTGTGTATTTGTATATTCTTTGCTCATATGAGATGGAAAACACATGCATCCTCAGCTTGTGATGGGACATCCCTAATAGAAGCATACAGGGTCTCAATCATCCGAGGGGACTTCTGCATTAAAATGACCATAATGGACATGAAATTGCATCCTTATATGCTTCCCCAGTATTGCTGCGCTATACGAAGTGTAGTGACACACATTGTCCTTTAATACACAAACTCAAAGTTTAGTTCATATTGCACAAAATGGGATTTATATTTTCATTACAAAATTAACCTGAAGAATTTCATAAAAAACTTCAAAGCAGTCTCCTTCCGTTTTTCTCTCCATGAATAGGGGGAAGGATAAATGGATTCCATGTATATATGTAAGTATTTATGTATCGTTCCTTCAATGAATAAGAATCAGAATGAAGAAAGATCTTTTGTATCATCACTGCTCTGGTTGCCTAAGTGGCCAATGATTAGTATATACAATGTACTAAGCACTTCAAGTACTGGGCTAAACTGGATCAATTTGACGCAATGACTAAGAATTATAAAATAATGCATCTTTGAGTTTGCTGGCTTCTTCAAATCTTTTCAAAAACAGGGCCCTGTTTTTATGATAGTCATAAACTTGGGTGTAGTCAAACTCAAATATTGCTACTCTACAACATAAAAGCTATATGTTATGCAAAATTTCACATTAAGAATAAATTTAATTTGAGCAAATGTGAAACTTGTGACAATACTGCTAAGAACAATGTTTCCAGAGTTTATTACACAACTATATTCTTGTTCTTATCATATATATATATATATATATATATATATATATATATATATATATATATAAACAAACCATTGTACTTTTTCATTTATAAGAAAATATTTCAAAGAAATATTCTACATAATCCAACAAAGAAATTCAGTTAATCTGCATCAATCAATGTACACTCGACACACATTTAGAGCAAATACCAACCAAACCAGGTATTTATTGTGTTTTTAACACATAACAAAAACCCTGTCAGGCAAAAACCTTGTAAGGCAAAATAGCTCCTAGACACCCCTCCCCTTTCAGGATTTAATATCCTTAATCAACAGACCTAGGTTTGCTCAAGCCTTTTGGAAGCTGGTGCAGTTCAAAGGAAAAACATTTTTAAATGGATTCAATTTGTCTATTAGATGCAAAAAACAATTTCAGAATTTTAAAAATAGTTTTTACTAGGGTAGTACTAGGGTTGGTAATGAAAAACAGGGACAGTCGGCCGATAGGAAACAAATATTTTTGTTGTTGGCCTTACAACAGTAACCTATAGATTTCTTTGGTATTGACAATTAGACGTTTTAGATCTTAGCTGTCTGAGTGCCGTCTGCACAAAAATAATTTGATGGGCATAGGGGCACCATGTGTCAACGATGGCAGTGCCACTTTATATTTTGTTTTTTGCCCAGTGATTTGCAGTTTGATCTTAAAGTTCAGGTGAGACTATGTTAAACAGTTTACTTTCCATATTTTGTGCCACCTTATGTTTTTTCATGCCATACCACCTCAACAATAAACACGTTGCTTGATATTGGATTTCCTTATGTTCTTTTCTTTGTGGAAGTGATTTCTTTTTATGGCAAGTAATTTTATGATATTTCAAGTCAAAAGTAACACAACTTTTAACTATCATTCTGTTATTTCATTTTGAGTACCAGGTGACTATAGTGTTTGAACTTGTTTGTATAAATCATTCCATTTTCTTCTACTTCCTTTTAGTTTAGGTTAAATAAAGTGTAATGTTGTAACATATTTCTTTACATTAACATTTAATTTTGAATTAGAATTCTTCATTTGATTTTGTTTCTTCAAATCAATTCATTTCATACTATGACATTTGGAATCTGAATTCATCGTTCCATTGTTGTGTTTCAATAATTTCTTTTTATACCATGTCATTTGAATCTGAATTTATCATTCTGTATGTTGGATTCAATCATCATAAAGTCCATGTCTGACTGAAGGATACCCATGGAGCAAATACAATCAATCTATTATAAGCTAATTATTATTAGTTTTGTTTGGGGACATAGATTTTGCTTAAAAACATTTGTTTTTAATGTTTACTCCTACAGCCTGCGACCTCATAAATATGCATACACAGAAGTGGAAAGAGTGTGTGTGTGATATGTATATTTAATGTAGCTTTAAAAAGTTTTCAGTCATATCGCTATGATGCCTGCAGTGTGGCAGTTTATAGTCATGTCTAGCACTGGGGCACATGTAGCATTATGTTCCACCCAAGCACATTATCCTGACACCAGGCCGATCAGTCCTAACACTTACCTCTTAATGCTGAGTGCCTAGCACAGCAGCTGTTAATACTATTTTTTAAATAAGTCTTTGGTATGACTTTCCGTGTCCGAGGCAGAGGCTCTAACTACTATGCCACTGGAGCAGTTGAATTGGAAAGGGGACATGGTGGTGTCGAGCAATATATATAAATTTGTATTGTATACCCTGCTTTTCTAGTCTGTGAAAGACTGTTGCACTAGTCTGCTATTATAACATAACTTTGTCTTGTACCAGTATGGGACACACACTCCAATATGGTCCAGTACATATTCTGTTTTTGTTGTACATGACTACTACAGGTGCATGTTGGTGCTAATTAGACCGAAGATCAGCGCTTCCAATAATGTACAAATTTGCATCCCTGATGCAATAAAATTTAAAATGATGCATTAAAACCCCATCTTAACAGTCCTGTCAGATGCATGAAAAACTGCCGTCCTAAGTCAGTTTTCACCTTATGGAAAAGGTTGAGGCATCACCTCAAGTCTTCAAAATGTAGTATGGTTCACTATTCCATATTCTTCAGTCATTCCACCCCACTATAGGTATAAAGAGGTCTCTAAAAAGCTTAATCATGCATATTTGGATGCAAATATTTTATCTGGGACACACAAAATCACTTATGGGGGAGTTGTCTGTATGCATTACATCAACATTTCCATTCCAATACATGTATTATGCTCATGGCTTTCTCTGAATGTGCTAAAATTACAGTTACTCAGATCAGCAAAACAGCATTCAGAATTGGGGCCATGCTCATTAATTATGCATTATGTTCATTTCTAAGTGTAACCAAAGAAGTAGTGCATGTGACCCCAAAATGAAAAACTGGAAAATAAAAAACAAACCCTACTAAAATAAATGTTACTACCATTTGTAGTCACATCAAACAAGAAAACACAAACAGCATATATGAACAAATGTTAGTCCTCCTTTGATCTATATTCCATTGTCAACAAAAATGTCAGTAAATAATTCACTAGGATACTCAATGTCACCAGCAGCATGTGATCTATAATTGTCATTTACATGGCACATGTACATGTACTTAAATTGGCTTAAATTCTGGTCTGTGTAAGAAAATTATGAAGGCAAGCAGAGGCTACCAAGGGGATGAGGCAATTCTTTGGAAAATGAAAACAGGAACAAAACAACTAAAAAAATGTTCACAAACAACATTGTGGCCAGATATTTTGTTTCAAAGGATTTCAGGAATGTCCAATCATACATCTAGGAGAAGACTGCAACCTAAATGCCAGTGGGACTCCTGTTTTTTTAACCAAAATAAGAGTCCTGGACTCCAAGTTTTAAAATCCCAGTGAAATCTCAAAGTACACTCTGATGAAAATAAAATGTTCATCAAGGCTGAAAGCAGGCGCATTGACCTTGACCATGAAAAACTTGTCACAGATGCTTGCATGCATTTTAGCATATGCAAGCAAAGAAAATGTAAACTCAGTTACTGCAAGCATGATGATGAAAGAGCTCATGAGTGTTGGGAAACTTGGAAGTAGGATCCTTTAACATCTTGTAAGGACCCTATTAAATTAAAATGTTGGGTCCTTGGTAAAGCTGTCAATGGTTACCTGGGTAATCACCCGTTCAAAATTTCCTGGGTAATAAAATTAGATACAGGGTACCTGTTCTGATTATGTAAAAAAAAAAAACAAAAAAAACCCCAAAAACCAAACATGTTTTCAAGTTTGTATAAAAGATATCTGGCGACGTCAGGAGTGAGCATGGCACAGAATAAGTACAGTTCAAGTGTTGTGACTACTGGCTGCTGCGCATTTATCCATCAAAGAACTGAAAGGGATTTTGATAAAACTAAAGAACATGTTGCATCAGGAAAAAGGCAAATCAATAGCACCATGATCATGCCTGATTAATATGCAAGAACAACATGTTGAATGGAATACTGCCTTCTCATTGGCCAACTGAAAATAAGTTATAAATAAATGCAGATGTAATTTTCTTTTAAACCAATGAGAGAACATTATTCCATGCAGCAGGATTTCACTTGCATATTAAATGGGCGCGATCATGGCCATGTCGAGCAGTAGCATGAGAAAATGGTCTGGCATTTCTTAAAGATAGTATAGAAAGCCAAACTTTGGATACGCATACAAAATCGAATGCCTGAGCTAAACATTGGTACAAAATTTATTATGCTATGTGAAATGTAGCTTGAAATATCAGCACTTTTAAGTCTATTTGTGAAAGTTAAAGTAGGCATAAAGACTAGTTAAAGTGAAAGTTATGCATAAATAATTTATCAACTTTGTTTCTCTCTATTTTGTACTAACACACATGGATTTAGCCGATCTGTGACGAAAATTTTAACTGCATATCCAAGTACGAAGCAAAAATAAAGGTACATTTTTCATATAGTTTTCTGTAATTATGGCATGTTAGATTGCTCATCCTGTGCTCAGATTATGCTTTTATGCCACTTATATTAGCAGACCTGCCAACCCTGACGAGTCCGTCTTAGTAAGGCAGATGATTTTTCTCCGTAAGATTGACCAGTTTCAGTAAGGTGTAACAAAATATTAATAACTGCTACTGTAAAGCTGGAAAACATAAATAAAAGTTTGATACAGTGACAATAAACATCATGTTCAACTGAAAAGTTTGTAAAGTATGCGTAGACTTTATTTACCACTAGTACAGTTGCACTATCCAGCTCAATGGCTTGTTGCTATCTCTCAACTTGATGTAGTTCTTGGAAATTCTTTTTCCATTTCACATAAGGACAGCAATCACATCTCCACCACGAGACATATTCAAACTGGCATGTGATGTCCAATAAACGTAATTGTGTCCTTTCCAGCTTTTATTCACAAGAATCTGAATACTCCTTTCTATTCTTCTGTGTTGATTATTAACACTTTTCTAGAAGCTTATTTTCACTTTCGTCTTAAACAATAATCACTTTCTGGACGCCATTTTAAAAAAAATTCTATAATCAACAGTTTGATCATGCAGACACTTTGCATGAACAAATAGGTGCAGTTTAAAGTGTCTGGGGTGCTGCTGTAATGTTAGTCTGGTTCCCTGACTAATTTTACTAATCCTAATATGAAACCTGGATCCGTATCAAACACGGGTGTACCAATTATTCGGATTTTTCGTAATCATTTTTCCATAGTTTTTGCTTGTATGCCGCAAGTACGTATTTTAAGGGTAATTTTTGTAAGACTTGCGGCAAAATCATAAGAGTTGGCAGGTCTGTATTAGTAATAATTACGTTTATACTACCTCTCTTGAGGGTTGGCATGTGTGAACCTACAACAAAGCAGTTCAGGTTCACATTTAGTATTATGTTCCTTTGATCGGGTAACCGGATAACCAATCATTAGGATTGATGGATACCCATTAGATATTTCCTTAAATTTTGACATCTCTACCTTCATGCAAGAATCTGAATATTCCTTGTTATTTTTCTGTATTAATGCTTTCAAGAGGCTTATTTTCCCTTTCATCTTCAACATGGATCGCTTGCTCGATGCCATATTATTCTATAATGAACTGTTTGATCATGCAGATGCATTGTGTGAAAAAATATGAGCAGTTTAAAGCATCTGAGGTACTGCTGTAAAGTTAGTCTGGTTCCCTGACTACCTCCACTAATTCTGATATCAGCACCTGAGAATCACATTGATTAATGCAGTCTGAGTCAAAATCGTATAACTTATCAAAAGACTGAGCAAATTACTTGATCTGATGCCAGGAAGAACTATAATGCGGAGGGAAAATATGCAGCAAGTTTGCACTCAGTTTGAACAATTTGCGGGAAAAGATGCAGAACAACTTTCCACTTCGTTTGAGTAAGAGGTGTTTGGGTGAAACTGAAATTTTTTTCCCCATAAACGTGATAAATGTACGCCAAAGTTAATTAGTAATTTATCCTATGAAATAGACATGTGCTATCGATGTGATTATAGTCTTTGTTACAAGCAGTCTGTATGCTGGGTAGATGGTTCCAACCGGATGCAAAGAAGCCCCTTCTTACCAAATGATTTCAAGCTGAAAATATCCATCGAGTGGGGAGAGTCTACATAACACGTGCGTCAAGTATAGGTTAAGTAAATCCAATGTTTTGAAAACAAAATTGTACAAGAACATCCAAAATGAGGAATCGTCAATCGAAGAATAAAACATAACTTACCTAAGAATATAAGCTACAAGAGAAAGTTCCAAAGTAGGGCCTGCAGTGCTGTTCAAGACTGTAACCATGGACCAGGAGAATCTCTGGAAGTGGAAGATGTGTAAGTCTCTCGGTTGTCCAATTTCAGCTTGTAGTTCTGTCATGCAACATTTGAAAACCAAGCAAGGTATATGTGTCAGAGAAAAATATGTACAAGTCAAGTAAAGTATAAAAGAGAAAAAGATCTCAGAAATGGGATTTTATTTGCAAAATGTACCAGAAATATCAAGAACAAAAGAATTATAACCAAGGCCACTTGATGTGTGCTCTGGTGCAAAAAAATAAAATAAAATATGATCACTCTTACCATAAGCCACCATGACTTTGCACTGTTTGATGGCTAACCACAATTTCAGCACTGTTTTATGGCCAAAGTGATGCTGCATGTGCAATCTTGGGCACAGTCCTTGACTTTAACAATGATCTCCACTTTGATTTGCTGAATGTGCCTTCAAAGTTAAATGATTAGTATTGATAGAGAAGCAACGGTGTGACATGATATGGCTTACATTTAAAATCTCATGCAAAATCTCTTTGTGGAAATCATGACATACATTAAATGGTATTTAGTCATGTAAGTCATTCTATGGTCCCCAACAAATGAACTTCACCCATCTGGCAATATTATTATCTTTCATTTTCAGTTGCGTGCACTCTACATACAACCCTCTAAAACAGTGCTTTGTAGAGATATCACAGTGTATCCCCCAGGGGTGTAAAATTGAGGGTAAAAAAAAAATAACCTTGGTATTAGAACTGGGGGTCAAATAAAAAATGGGGGGGTCAAAAATGTACCGATAATTTTTCACCTGACCCATACTTTTTCAGCTTGAAATAGGATAGTGCACAACATACTCTCTCTCTCTAAAAATACAAATAAACCAACATGCACAAATAACACACAAATGCATTCTCCATTCAAAGGATAATTTTATTGGTTCATTTTCCTTTTAGTTTAAAGTCGTACTTTTAACAGTCTCCTTATCATCTTTTTGAAGCAGTATTATAGACCAACACATTACATATAAGCCAATACAAAAATCCAAATATATTTTTTAACCAAATGAGAGTTAATTTACTGCCTGTCATAAAATGTATACTATCATCGGTTTCATTGTACTTCATCCTAAAACACATTTATTCATAAAATCAAAGAGACTAATCATTCATCTTCTCTTTAATAAGTTACACTTGAACTTTTAGATCTTTCTTTCATTGCAGCAAAGTTAAAAACCAACAAAATCTGCAACGACCCCTGTCTTTGTAATCCAAATAATAGATTTGTCTCTGCAAGTTTACTTATTTCTTTGTTGTGAAAGAATGTCTTGGGTGATAATGCGTTCTAAAGATATTTTGTGGCAAACAAGGGCAGATTTTTTAAAATTATTTTAACTCTGTCACGAAAGGATTATTCATTTCTGCAGTCTTCGCATCATGCGATCAGAAGTTACACTGGTAATCCTAATGAATGTGCCATATTCCAGTCAAGGGAATTATTTTCTCCATTTTTCATTAAAGTTTGATCCACAGTTCTTTTTTTGTGTTCTGCTTCTTTCACTTTCTTTGCTAATGATTCTTAGTGCACGCCGTTTTAATCTGGAGATCATATTTTAGTGCAACAAGCATTGAGGTTAAACATCTGGATGACATCTTGCTGAGCTCGATGGAAATCGCGTGAGAGATCACGAGATTAGGGGAAGCTACTCCATCATAACATTGCCTATTTTAATTTGAAATTCCTTCTCATCCTTCTCTTTTTGCATCTTTAAGTGCATTTGTTCTTTTTGTAATTGCATTTGTTCTTTCTGTAATTGTATTTGTTCTTTCTGTAACTCCAATTGCATTTGTTTATCTCTCTCCTGTCTCTCTCTCTCTCCTCTTTCTCAAATTGCAATTTCATTTGTGTATCATTCTCTTTCCTGTCTCTCTCTCTCCTCTTTCTCAAATTGCAATTGCAACTGCTTCTCCTCTTTATCTTTCTGAAGCTCCAGCTTCCTTAACTCTAATTCCATCTTGTATTTCATTTTTAATTCCTTTACTTTTGTCAGAATCTGATACAGACTTACTTACCAAAGCCAAAACACTTTTATCAAAAACATTCTTCTCTACCGGATACTGAATCAAAATGTTTTTAATTTCTTGCTTCGTTAACGAAGATTTTGTCTCAGAAAGATCGTATTTTCTGGCAAGTTCAATCAACTCATCTTTTTTCAAACTATCCAACTGCTTCTGAGTAGGACTAGAAAGAACAGTCTCCACTTTTGATGACAGTGTGAGAAAAGCCTGTTGTTTTCACTAGGGATTTCAAACAAAATATTAAATAGTACTTGGGATTTAAAAAACTAGGCCAAGGGGAATTTAAATTTCAAAAAACAATTTTCTGAAATTTTAGCCAAAACTCCTATATCCCAAGGACGAGCAACCCAATTTTCTCTTTTTACGTATAGGCTCGTACAAAAGTAACAAAAGAAAAGAGTGAAATCAACAAGCTTTGTAAATTTAACAAAATAATTTATTTCCCTAGAAAACAAGCTAAAAATATGAAATAGACTTACAGTTTGTGAATATAATCCAAAAATTAATCCTAAAATTGAAAATATAAGTCCTATCACTAAACAGTTCTAATTGAATCCAGGTTCGAATCTCAATGAAGTTCCAATATGGAAGGCAATGACATCAGGTTCCTCACTGAAACACAATTAATAATGTCCTGTTTAGAATTCCAGAATAAATTTCCACTAAATGTCTTTGTCCCAAATTTTTATAAAGAAAAGCACTTGTTTTGTTTTCCAGAGAATATGAATTATTAAATCCCCCAAAAATAGATGAACAAAATAAACTGGCATCAACATCAAAACACCTAGAGCTCTAATGGTGTAAACATACAACTGAATTAATCTACTAAAAATCGTCTGTCTTACCCCCGATTTTAGATCACATGGTGGCTCATGTGACGGGGCTACGTGATCATTAATTTGAACAGCGCAGTAAAAAAAAATGCCAATTTGCACATACGCCAGAACAGCCCCATCTAAGAATCAAATTCCCACACTGGAAATAAATAAAAAAGAAAGGCTGTTTACAACTTAGCTAACACGTGGGCCGAACATGACCTTAGTAATAGCCAATCATTTTCATTCAATGTTTACTAACGTCTCAACCAAGGTGACCTACAAATAGTGATAATGTAATACCTTTTACATTCAAATCAGGTCAAAACAGAGAAGAGAATTTTCTGAAAATAGTCAAATCCTGTGAAAATTACCATTATAACAAAATGTAATGAAACAAAAATAAAATTAAAAAAAGAATTTTAAAACTTACACACAAGCAATTTAATTACATATTCGTAACAATTAGGATATTTCTTCTATTGACAATGTATGGCTTTAAGAATTATTTGTCTTGATCAGATATGATCAAACAATCAAAGAATCTCAAACTGTCCTTTTTAAAGTAACTGTGCAAACATCTCTCTCCATAATTAACAACCTTAATGTGTACCTAATGAATCCTTTCCCAACAATCAAATGTATCAACAGCGGTGTATCTTAGAAATCTGTGCCCTTTTATATTACTCACTCACTACCTCATACTAAATTAAAAGAGTAAATAATTAATGAAAGCATATAACATCAACAACACAATAATTACACTGATAGTAGCCACACAACTGTTGCTCTTTGCTACGTATTATTTAATCATTTTAAATATTCTTTCATATATATATATATATATATATATATATATATATATATATATATATATATAGACACATAGATAGCTAGATATAGAGATAGATATGGACCAATAAGTTTGCCTGACTCTCAGTACAAGCTCAAATTCAGTATGGGCAAGTTCAAATTCAGTCTGGGCAAGTTTAAATTCAGCCTGGGCAAGATCAATTTCAGCCTGGGCAAGCTCAAATTCAGCCTGGGCAAGCTCAAATTCAGCCCAAATCACTTGTCCATGAATAAATCCAAAAATTGAGATGGGGAATGTTAGTGTTTCATTTGTAATGTCGTGATAAGTATTTCCTTCATGCAGCCAGTGTCAAGGACACTCGCATTTTTCACATACAGGTGTGATAATGTAAATATTTACCAATTTAAGTTAGTATTGACAAATATAAACATCAATATATAATAAATCTTACTGATCTACACTGATTAATTGAAACGCGTTATATTGTTTCGGGTCTAGCCTGGGATATGGAACAAGGTGGAAGAGTTGGATTAGTCTGGAAGCTCTCCACTAGTCAGGTGATGATATCACGGTTTTGTAAGAACATATGCAATGTACCTGACATCAGTGACCAAGATTCGTCTATATTACCACAATGATATATAGCACCTCAAAGACATGGCTTTGGTAGAGAGAGACTAGCACCACTGTTCAGTAAGGGAGAGCCTCCCTGGAACTGTCTTATTATACTTAAAATAGGTCTTATAGGTTATTAACACCTAAATTAACTCATTTTTGCTATAAGATATGGTACTGATCCCAGCACAATTTTTAATTTGAGTGAGCTATTATTTGTACCAACAACTGCCCGAGTACCTGACATGACAACTCTGAAACAAAGCACCTGTCAGTGTTTAATTAGTGTGTACACCTATATTCATTTGAACATGCATATTGCAATTTGCTGCAAAAATCACTGTCAGCTATCTTGCTTCACTACCCCTGGGAAAAATGTTATCAGTTGTACAGACCCAAACTATCAGTTGTTTTAAATACAGTAAAATCTATCTTGAAAGACCACTGTTATGTGAGACCACCCGTCTTGAGAGACCTTATTCTCAATACACAGAATTACTGACTATATAGTGTTAAGACCTGTTATGAGAGACCACCTGTTTTGAGACTATACTTTTGTGGCAAAAAGGGTGGTCTTTCAAGACAGGTTTTAATGTACGATTCATTAGTCAACTTTGCTGTATAAAACTTTTAAGTTTGAATTTTAAAGCTTATTTTATCAATGTTTTTATATTTCAAACATTTCAGACAGGCTACATCTTGTATTACATTGAAAAATTCCTATCATAAAGGAAGATATAGCAAGTTTAGTTTTGGTTTCTAAAGAGCTTTTGGGTCAAAACCTGCACCATATGGAACACCAGCACGACACTTTCTGACAGCTGTCACGTGCCTTATTTGCTATGAAATACAAAATGACTTCACATATAAAGTTGAAATAGGTATGACAAGCAAATATAAACATTTCATTAAAGTTAAATAATTTAGCCTTATAGGAACCAGATCATAATTATTAGTCCGGTACTTGGTGTTGATTTAAAGGTAATTGTTTATTCTTTTGAATTTGGGCATTCTTTTGTGGTTGTCTCTGCGTATTTCGGCGACTGCAGCCAGTGAGTAATGAGGCATTGATGATGATCAGTAGTCAAATCTGTGACCCAATGTACAGTACTTTGTTTATATCCAGCCTCTAAAAAAAAAAATGTCGGATAACCTATGACAAGAACTTCACCATGAGTTCATCTTTGAAGAACATGATATGATTTATTATCAATTGGACACAGTATAAAGTTCAGTACTAAGAAACAAATGTAGAGAATATATAATAAAATTAATTGTGATCTGATTCTTGTCATTCCCTATATTGTGACGACTAGACTCAACGTGCACTTTTCTTGACCCAGTTTTGTACCTGGCCATCACTGTGAAAGTCCATAGCAATCAATAATTTTCGACTCGAAGTTGCTTGATGACAGTTAAGGTGCAGAGCATTCAATAATAAGGATTGTTTAGACTTCGGTTAAGCAAAATCAGTATTACATTTAAACAACAATTAATATTTAATTTAAAATGAGTAAATGTCCATACTAGTCCTACAACGTAAGACACATCACCCGATAATTTTGTTTTGGGTGGGTGGGTGATGGCACTAAAACAAAAACATGTGCTATGTCTTACACTGTAGGACTAATGTCCATATATGACCTCGTATAATCCGAGTTTCCAGTGAGCCTTGCCACACCATTTTGATATTTGGACATTTATGTACACCCCCAGTTAAATGTTCAAATATCAAAAATGGGGTGGCAGGGGTCAGAGGAAACTCAGACTAGACCTCGTATATGTACAACTTTTATAATAAACCAAACAGAAATCTCGTACTGATTCAACTGAAAGTTTTGCTTTTAAGTGCAATCATAATTTACAGAGATATGTTCGCTCAAGAGTGGGGAAAAAATCATGGGCGGCCTAACGAACAAACATGTCTGTATTAGAGACATACTCACCGTCAAGGTATAACTGTACCAATTGTACAACCCCAGGTGGGCGGAGCTTAAGGTGTAGGGAACATTGCATTCAGAAATAAACCACAAAACTAGCTGTGATTGGTGCATTATGTAAGGGTTGTACTTTCTGTTAGGCTTAAAAAAATGTTGAGCCTCTTGGCAACATGTGAGATTATGTTAATTCATAACTATATCACATTTTGTATTTTTTATGATTTTTTAAAATGTGGTACACATGACTGAAAATGTGTCTGGTGTAACTAGATAACTCTTACCCCTGTCTAGTTCCAGCAGAGTTATCTCTCTTAAATGCAATGGGGTACCTGGTTCTGTCCTTGTCAAATTGACAATCTAACATTGTTCTCTGTGACAGTGGATGACATGCATGCTGAGGTAGGATAGAAAGTATATTTATTTCACAAAACATTAGCATTGAGGTCTATGGAAAAACAATTGGTACCGTGATACCTCAAGTCAACCACCAAGGGGAAAATGCAGAATCGCAGCACCAACATTCCGCTTTGAAGAAGAATGTATGAAATCAGGTCAAGTATCCCACTGTCACGCAGGCTGAGAGTGCTATTTATAAATAAATAATAGATGGAAACTGTGCATACAGTGAAAAATACTTTCTTAATAAATTTGCAACAAAAACGAAGTTATCTCCGAAATTTGTCCAGATGCACTAACAATACCGCTAGAATGGAGCCTACAGTCGCTTCGAGGACGTAATGCTTGATTACCTAACGCACGTTAACCAGTAAGAAAGACAGCGTCGTTATCGTTTGACTTATTCGGTCAAGGCTGAAGGAGGCGAAACGCAGCCTTTCTTTTGGCTGCAATTACTTTGGCTTATAACTGTTACTTCCCATGGGCGCCCGCACATTAGGGCAAAGGGGTGGGAGTGGGGGAATTACCTCAGTCACCAATTTCACCTGTAAACATGCTTTGGTCTTCATACATAAAACTTAATCGCTGACCACTACATGTCTGCCCACATGAGTCTCAAATTTTATCAATAAAGTACGTATGGTACAGATTGGTCTTACTTTACTGATGAAACGTCATACTCCTTTGGTTCCCCCCCCCCCCCGAAAATAATTCTGCGGGCGCTCCATATAAAAAGCTAACTATCGCACACGTTCCATATGTACATACTACAGCTACTGTATTCCTCCAACACAAAACTAACTCGAGTGGAAAGAAAATGTATAAACGATACAGTGTGATTACTGGTATATGACTAGTATCACATCGAAACAGTGATTTAGGTCGGAATCAGGGCAGTAGTCCGTTGCAGCCATACGGAGATTAGTTGTTTTTCTATTCCAATTCCCCACCCACACCGCCAAAATATCGTACTGTTAGACCCACGTAATTGAAAACGCCACCTTCACCACGAACAACATTTGTTTGTCATTAGCATGCCATTTTAAAATCAGATGCAGTTGAATGTTATGTATCATTAAAGAAGTGTGCATGTGTTTCTTAGCAGCTTTAACAATCTGAGTCAGTGTGGTAGTTTCTGGTGACGTCTAGCACCGGGGCATCATGCCGCAGACGTGTGGCATTATTTCCCACCCAGTCACATTATCCTGACAACAGGCCGACCAGCTCTAACACTAACCTCTTAACGCTGAGCGCCAAACGAGGCAGCTGTTAGTACCATTTTCGTAAGTCTTTGTTATGACTCGGCTGGGGTTCGCACAACCCGCATCCGAGCCTGGCGCTCTAACCATTTTGGCTACCGGAGCGCACAGGCACTTGATTCCGGGGTAAACTAATGTGTACACTCACCAATGTGTTAATTGGTGAGTGTACACATTAGTTTACCCCGGAATCAAGTGCCTGTGCCGGAGCGCTCTAAAGAAGTGTGTGTGTGTGTGTGTGTGTGTGTGTGTGTGTGTGATTTAGATTTGTAACGTAGCTTTAAAAATTTTCCAGTCATGTCGCTACGATGTCTGCAGTGTGGCACTAGGCCACCGTACTAAAGAAGTATAGTGGATGTCGATGTGGTTATGCAGTTGCATTTACTCAAATTAAATATTAATTGGTGTTTTAAAATTTAATACTAATAATAGTTTAACGAATATTTAGTCATATTATAGAAAGAACCGCTCCGGTGACTCAGTGGTTAGAGCGTCCGCATCGGATGCGGAAAGCCGCAGTTTCAATCCCGGCCGAACCTCCTACCAAAGGCTTATAAAAGTGGTATTTACAGCTCAGCATTAAGAGGTTAGTGTTAGGACTCGTCAGCCTGGTGTGAGAATAATGTGACTAGGTGGGTGAATACCTCGTCAAATATTTTTCGCATACTTTAACATTGTGTTTTGCCGTATTTATCGGGGTCTCAATGGCTCGTATCCTTGCTTACAATTTTACATGTCATACATGTACTATACAATAACTACAAGGGAGGAAACTTATCTTCTTTCTCGCGCGACCAGCAGCAGAGAGGCTGAACCCTACACCTTTTTTTAGAGGGCTCCGTTTGCAAAAATAACGGTTCTACTAAGGTCGAAAAATAATGTCAGTAATCTCAAACCGAAACCGTTAACCGAGTATATCACATACAAGGGGAAACAGACCTGATTAGCTTTTTTGTTACCCCGCGCAGAGGTTAGTGTTAGGACTGGTTGGCCTGGTGTCAGGATAATGTGACTGGGTGGGACATCATGCTACATGTCTGCGGCATGATGCCCCAGTGCTAAACATCACTATAAACTGTCACACTGCAGACATCGTAGCGATATGACTGAAAAATTGTTAAAGCTACGTTAAAAATCTAAATCACACACACTATTTTTTTCAAATTTTAGACGTGTTTATTTGCGACGTGCACACACACGTGTTCTCGTCAGCTTCTCTGCTGCTGTAGTGTCAACCAAAATTTTTATCGAGGTCAACACGATACCTCGACCTAGGATCATGCAAATTTATCGTTATAAATCCAAACGGGGTAGCTTGAGCTTGTACAAAGAAGTTTTTGAATTTAATTATGTCCATATCCCCTGAACACCAAGTTTGATGAATGTTTCGTAACGTATGTGTATCAACTCCGTTAAACACAACTAAAATATTACAGTTATCTCTGATCACTTTTGGTATTTGTGTATATCGCTGGGTAATATAAATCACATCTGTGTTTTTATGTCTGCCTCGAGAAAATATCCTAGCTGGATTTGATTGCTTGTCCAGCATAACATCGTCGTAAATTATTAATAGATCCATCGAGATCATCTACGGATAAAGCTTCATCAATATCAGTAATAAAATCTACAACAACATTGTCGTCATCATACAACGAAGCTGCGTTTTCATTAAAATCCTTAAGTAATTCATAACATCGTTGATCATCTACAGATGGCGCCACTAAATACAACTTATCCCATTTCATCTATCTCATTATCAAATTGAGCAACAATTGTGTTTTACCAGACCCAGATGGTCCAATTATTATCATCCTTATAGAATTCGGTAGTGGTGGATGATGTTTAACTGGCTCTCGCGCTTGTGTCGCTGAAAAGTCAATTATATACATATTAATTTATATCATGGATTTATATTGTGTTCGATGCAGAGCATCCACCTCCACCAGTGGATTAACTACAGTGACAACTAAAAATAAAAAAACCTGCTCTTACAGGTAAATGTGAGCGATGTGGCACAAAAAAAATTAGATTTATTTCGTCAAAAAGAAAAACCGACGGTGATATTGCTACGGCGCTATATAAATTACCAGGAACTCCATGGGCTAAATACCCTGGCGAGAAACATCAAACTGGTTATAATTACTGTGGTTCTGGAACTCGTCTCGATATCCGACTCGATAACCAAGATCAACCAAAACCTGGAGATTATCCAAAAAAAGCAGTAGTAAGGGAAAAGGCCGATTCTAGCTCAAGACCTCTTTTCACCCCTTCCCTCTCTCAGAACAAATATAAATTTACTCTCTCGAGACCTAAAATTCCCACCCCAAACGATTTTTCATAAAACTAAAAGGCGGATTCTAGCTCAAATATATTTTGAGATTAAATGGGCTCATCCCCAGACTACTACAATAATGCAGTCTGGAAAATCAATACTCTACAGTGTAACAGATATTGCCTCATGTACACAGCCTGAAAAATCAATAATACATTTATTAGTCAAGCCAGGTAATATGTTCTAGAACATTCCAGAAACGCCCACGCAAAATGACTCATAATCATGGAATTTCTAGAATGACTCATAATCATGGAATTTCTAGAAAAACTCCCACGCAGATCTATTAGTATATAAGGCAGGTAAAATTTCCTTCTGAGGCACTTTCAAGTGGACGTCTTCACCGAGCGGAATCAAGTAAGTGACGTTTTTTATGTATTATTTATACCTCATCACCAATTATCAATGTTTCTACTGTTGAAATTAGAAATATTTCATCATCACGATAGTAGAGACTAAACTTTACTTTACCGCTCACACAGCGACGAGACTCAAATAAATCTTTTATTTGCGATTTGTTAAGAGGATATTTTTTGTCGATAAAATATACTTTTGATCGATCAAGATCGATTGTAAGTTTAGTATATTTTTGTTGGCTGATCGGATTATGAAAGTTTTTAAATTCCTCTAACAACTTCTGGCTCAATTGTTCGAGGTAATTGAAATACTCGCTGTCATCAGATCTGGTAAGAGAAAGTTTTAGCTTGTCTCGAACTGCGGTAAAACATATACCTGATGTTTCATTATTAATTTCAACTGTCAACTGTTTGCCGTTCATCATTAGATATTTGATCTTGCTATTGTAACTATTTGTGACTGTCAAATTTTCAAACATTATTTCTAAAGTTTAGATAAAATTTCATACCTTAGTCATCGAATATAATATCGAGTACAGATCTATCATCAAAACAATAACCAAGTGCAAATGTATCTACTCCATTTTCACAATAACGTTTGTCATCAAAATTACTCAATCCGCGTTTGATAATGACATCTGTTTCGAGTTTATGATGATTCGTTCGAATAGCCATTGCTCTTATAAAACTAACACCGCCATCAAGCGCGTACTTGTAATCATCAAATTTCATAAACTTTTTAACAAAATCGCGAGGCAGACCTTTTGCTTTTTTCGTTATTTTATTATTATCTAGCAATACCGCGTACATTTTACTGCGTAATCCAATAAAATATTTGATGGTGCTCGAGTTCATTTCATCTTTGAACTTACCAATAACCTTTTTATTTGTGTCGTCATGAAATTTACTGTCACGAGGGTAATCGGAAAGATCAAACAGATGTCGATTATCATATATATCCTGATAGACGTCCTCACATTCGATTTCGTACACGAGCGAGTCGGTATCAGTAAACAATAGTCTACTGGACGGCCATTGATTTTTAACAAAATTGTAATGAAAATCGTACATCAGCCATTTTGATAAGTCTAACACGGAAGCTCCAACGTAAATCGGCTTGTTTAGTTTTAGATTTGCTTTTCTTCTTTGTATCGCGACAAGATTTTCATTAAAAGTTTTCATGCTAACAAAACCATCGTCTGACACAAGTTTGTTTCTGCGATTGATATCATTAACTAGCTCGATATTTACGCGTTTCCTAATATTTTCCATCGTCTTACTAAAAACGGAATTGTTCATAAGCTTAAAGAAGTTTTTCTCAAAATCGGCTTTCGCTACAGCTCTTCTAGAAGTGTTCGATTTAATATAACCTCTCATCCACGGCGACTGATTAAACTTTAAAACTCTATGAACTTTTCTCAAAACAAGACCAGCATCTACTGCTTGTTTTAAAACTTTGTAATGTAAAACATAATTTTTCTTATCGAGTAAATTTGGCACTAGTTTTTTGACCATAGAATTTTGTCTTGGTGATGCTGTCGCTTGTTGTTCTTGAGACAACGTACTATAGTCTATTATCATCGATTCTGCACAGAAAGGATAATCGTTGTGTAAATTGTGTAGCGAAGTTGGATAATCGAGATCAACTTCAACGAAGTACGAAACATCGTCGGGTATCTTTTTTTCTGTCTCTGATAGAAATTGCTCAGCCGTGAAACAACGAAATCCACCAAAAGGCATTGGTTCTGCCATAGAATAACCGTACAAATTATTACAATCTAGATAAATTATATACTTCGAAGGAAGATTAGGATTATACTCTTTTAAGTATTTGTTGTTTGCTTCCGCATACTTTTTGTTATCACGCTAATACCGCCTCGAATACCTTTTTCGATAAAATTGAACATATCAACGTCAGTCAGTAATTCTAACCTTACTTTACTAAACTTTAACAATGCGTCCCACGACAGCCCGGGAGCAGAATAATACCAACAAGGATCTAGTCCATAATTGTTATAGCTCACTTTTCGAAAACTTTCAAATATGTCCGCCAGCAATAAGACGTCAGTTTTTAGATACAAATCATGATAATCTCCAAACGTCTTACAATCAAATTCTTTCCAGATATCTTGTGCATATTTGTAATCATCATCGGTTATATTTTCATTTTTAAGTTGTGAGTAAAATTTGTCCTTGTCAGGTAGCGAGGTTTCATTAAATTTACTCCAATCATCGAGATACTCGTACGGAAATACTCCTTTTTTGGTCAGTAGATTAAATTTATCACCAAAACAATCTTGTAAGTTATCAAACTCGCTACAACCTTTTACCAGCTCATTCAATGATGCTGCCATAAACTGCAGGCTGTCAATAAAACGCAACTTACCTAGCGTAACTGACATATACTTTTCAAAATTATTTGGAATGCATTTGATTACGTTATCGAGTTTTAAGCGAGATTTTACGTCAGGATCACCAAAAGCTTCTACGATAATGTGGCTATCATATCCTCGAAAGTTGTGAAGAATAACTGGAATAAAATCTGGAGCATGAAATTTTAAATTACATTGATCATGAGCCGCTCCACGGTACTGTCCGGTGAGATGGCAATGGTCACTTACTTTTTTGTTGTCATCAAAAGCTTTTTCACAAATGTAACAACATTCTGTTTGCTCGTGAACAGATTCTTCTTGAGATGTCAGTTTTATCATTGGAGTTACTCTTTTCAAACGATTAAATATATGATCAACTTCGCTAATCATCTACTTGAGAAGCCAGACAGCTGGATTTTTACCACGATATAATTTGATTGGTTTGGATAATCTCGAATCAGCACAACAAACTATCTTATACGCTACTCCGCACGGAACATGGTTTTGAGTTTTCCTTGTGCTCGATTGGTTAGGATTATTTCTACGCCAAGTACAGGCTGAAGTAAGCATTCGAAATCAGCGTATATGACGAAAGGAATTTTTAGTTTGTGATGGTGATTGACAAACTGTAATAAACTATCTTTTTTAGACGGCATCGTTATTCGTTGTACGTCACTACAGTACTGCAAATGTTTTTGTAATGTTTCATTGTCATTACAACCGTGCAAGCAGCGATAACAGAAGAACGTTTTCTTCTTTCGTTTATTATACTGTTCACCAACTAGTCCATTAAAGTTTTTAATCCAAACGTAATGATTTTTATAAAACAGCAGGTTTATTGTCGATTGTGAAGCTTTTTCTGAAATGTATCTCGGATAGACGTTTTCTTTTTCGTCTAGTCCGAAAACATTTATTGAAACATTATTTTGCTTTTCAAACTTTGGTATTTGATTTTCTGCAACTGGAAAGTCGATGGCATTAAAATTTAATTTTGATATGTGACTAATATACTTGTCAACACGATCAGCATTTTTTTCTGCTGGAAATAGCGCAGAAAGAACAGCCCACTGAAAACATCTGTTATCGACGTTCTTTACGTTTATGCAGCATTTTTTATTTTTTATTTTTGGTGGCAGGTCAATATATGAACTACCGCGTAATACGTTATATTTTATTGTGTGAAATAAAATTTCCTTGATCATTTCAAACTTCCAACCCGAACCCAATTCAGTAAATTCTTCTATCTTTTTCCAAATTTCTTGGTGTATTTCATTAGCCAGTGACAAAAGATCAGTCCCGAGCAAAACACGTCTTGATTTTGCATTAATGTAAGGGTCTGCAATTTCCTTGTCAGTCGATTCCTCCGTCACAAGTAGCTTTGTAAATATAATATGATATTGCACCAATAGTCTTATGCTATTATGTTTTTCAAGTTCACGTTTTACAGTTGGCTCTAGCAGGTGGTAAAGATTTGTTGCTGTAAAATTTACCAGTACGATTTGTTTATTAAACCGATAACTGTTGTCGAATCCTGTAAAGGCAGTCGCTATTTTTTCAGGTTCTCCAATAAGGCTCTTCTTGGCTATATCACGTAATTTCAGCATTGCTATATAATAGTGTAATATTATATATCTAATTAGTTATTCGATCGATAACTCACAGCGCGCCAAGTTGAACAAACAATTAGAGATATAAAATCCTTATAGTATAATGACACAAAATCTGAGATACATTCGATTGACAGCAGAGGAGCAAGAAGCATATCATGTTCATCCGAAGTATAACTTCTACGCTGGAAATGCATTAGGTTCGGTTATTAACATAAAATCTAAACAATCTATAGGAAAACCAACACCAGCGGGTTATAAGATTAGTGTAAATGGAGATAATGCTGAGAGAACGGAAATGTTTAGAAAAGATTTTATTTATACTTTGTTCTGCGATGATATTCCAGAAGGACAAAGAGTCTATAGAGTAAATGGCTCGATTAGCGATGACAATATTGAAAATTTAGGATTAAAAGATGAATTTCAACCGCACCCTGTATTTAATCTTTACGAAGCAAATGATAAGGGAATTATTTGACATGTAAAAACAAAAAATGTCATTGGAAAATTGAAAAATAGCGGATACCTGTTTGTGAAGGTACGTGGAACTAAAACAGATTTTGTTAGTTATCTATCACATAGATTTGTTTATGAAATTTTTAATAACGCTATTTCAGGTAATCTAGTTATTGACCATATTAACAAAAGTAAAACTGATAATCGTTTAGAAAATTTAGATCTACTTACACCAGAAGAAAACACCCGACGTGGATCCAATTCTGACGGTAATAATTTCAAAAACCCCAGAAGATCAGTTATTTCAGAAAATTTAGAAACTGGAGAAGAAATGAAATTTAAATGAATTTATTCTGCTGGAAAATATCATAAAATTGATAGTAAATCAATAAAAGACGTCGCCGACGGCAAAACTAAATCAGCAACTTCAATGTCAACTTTTGATAGATTTAGTTTCAGATATGATGATTAATGATATTTCGTAATTCTGTCTTAGTAAGACAGCTATGTGCAAATGCCATAATATCATCGCGATCAAATTTTAATGTTATAAAAGCATTTTCATTAAGTTTATTTTTTTCTGCTGCTGTTAGTAATATTTTATGAGAATCACCTTGCGTAACAATAACGTCAACGGAATACGAACTATAACCCGACAGACATTTTCGAACTGCTTCGGCTAGTTCCTTGTAATTTAATATATTAACCTTTTGATGATATTTTACCTCGTCAGTCATATCTTATAACAATAAATTAGATAAAAGTATATTATATAATATGGGTTTGATGAAACGACTTGCTGAAATATATGCGGAAGATACAATCGCAGACAATGTTAAAATCACTAGCGATAAAGTCGCAGATAATATTACAATCTCTACCGATATAATAGACAAATCTTCTAGCTATAGCGAAGATGATATTTTGTACAACAACGAATCTGACGATGACGATGAAATAGTCGCTGTCGCTGACAGAAAAAATTACAGCAGACCAACAACTGGACGATATAATGTTAAGTATCACATTGCCAAAAAAATAATAAAATTTAATTTTACTGTTGCCGAACAACAGATATTTTGGCAGCTTATCAGGCCGTTTTTAAATCTAAAAATAACTGGCCAGCAAAGGAGCATAAAATACGATTTTATTTTCGCTAAGATATTTAATTTAATGCCAGTCGATAATGAAAGAAAATTACATTTAATTTCGTTATGTAAAACTATCAAATGTAAATCTGTGCTTGTGAAATACGAACAAATTTATAATAACATTATTGGATCGACTTAGTTGGGATCCAACTGTTAAATTTATCGCTATATCCTCTCCACTTGACTAAACTTTTATTGCCTTTTCTCCTAATCACTTTTTCGATAACGAAAACATCTTGCTCAGTTTTCTGTAGTTCCTGCTCGTAAAAACTACCAATGATCGGTTCCCCTGCCAGATCTTTTAGCGCGTATATTACAGGTATTGTTAAAAGTACTTTATCAACTACAAACACTTCTTCAGTCCAGTTTGGAGTAAATCCTTTTTCAAATGTTTTTTTCGTCAGAGAAATTCTAACTCGATCACCTACCTCAAATTTATGTCTGCGGTACATGTTTTCATTTGCTAATATCGGATTTTTGATTGCGTCGTTTGGCGATAGTTTAGTGGTTCGATGTTTTGTGTTATTGTACTTGTCAACTATCTGCGGAAGATCATCAATATACCTGTTTATATTTTTAGCTGTCAAATATTTGTGTATTTTTTCGTTTAGCATGCGATTAAATCGCTCAACGACAACGCTTTTACCTTCGTTTCCTGTAACATATTTTTTAATGTTATTTTGTTCTAGAAACTGCTCAAACTTTTTATTGAAAAATTCCGCTCCGTGATCGGTCCAGATTTTATTCGGTTTTCTTTCTGTACTTGTTATTATTTGTTTTAACGCATCAGTTATCGACGTTCCTGTCTTGTCTAAAACTGGAACACTAAAAGCATATTTACTAAAAACATCTACAACGTTAAACAAGTATTTCTTATTATCATTAAACTGAGCTAGATTTGACACATCTACTAAATCTATCGCCCAGATATCATCAACGGTATTTGCAACAACTTTACGTCGCGTAAACTTTTTTTTTTTAGGTTTGTGTAGTTCGGCTGCGAGATCATCATACAATTCCTTTCCGAGTCCTAACTTATATTTTACTCCAATAAAACGCTGTACCAGCTTTCTATCAAAACGTTCTCGTATATTTGTTGGCTCCATATCACGAAGTTCGTCTAACATTACTTTATCACAACCAGCCTTATCTTGCTCGTTGTTTCGGTAACAGATATCGTGACGCATTGCTATTGCATCAACTTGATTGTAAGGCTCCTGTCCTGGCAGCGGATTATCATTTTCATCTAGTTGTTTATCAAGAGGATTATAAGGTCCAGTATATTTATGGCCTGGCAATGTCCAGCCTCCTTTTGGTTTTGGTAATTTGCCAATAAATTTATGTATATCTATACCTGTTCCAATTATTTCTCTGTTGTTACAACGTTGACAGTATGTGACAATTTTATTTTGCTCGAGACATAAATCTCTGTCAGAATCGCACTTGCATATCATTCTATATTTTTAGTCGTCTACTAAAATAATCTTGTCAGGAGGGCAACCAGCTCCCAGCGACTTCTTTAAAAACATACTTTTTCTTTTTCCACAGATTGCACAAATACTTTTTAGCATTAATCTGTTATTTTTTGTTTTTTCCATCGTCTCATCCTTATTTTCTGTTTTAGTTTTACATTTGAGACAATACGTTGACATTATATATTTGTAAGTTAAGATAAAATTTATTGCAAGCTTTAGATAGCTTTACAAAAATTAATTGCAATCTCGTCATTAGCGTGAGAAGGTTGCTTATCAAACTGCAAAATAAACTTTAAAAAATTAGGATCTCCGGAGTTCTCACTCCGGGGCATCTGTCGGACAAACATTATACAATAATATCCGCAAGCAGAAGTTCCAACAGGTTGAAGTTGATTGGACGAATAATATATTATTTTATATTTTTTGTTTATATATTTTTGTATTGCATCGCTCGGAGGAAGTCCAAACGAGTCAAAATAATTGTTATTATAAACTGCTACCCAATGCGTGCCGGATCGGTCATTGAAATCTTGTATATTTATCACACAGGAACCCAGCGACGATGTCGCTTGTGCTGGTACAGTGCTAAGTTCATCTTTAGAATAAACTCCGTTGAATTTTTTTTACTGATTTTAGTTTATCAAGTATATCAAAGTTACTTAGCGGGGTGGCCGTGTTCCCGGCAATGTTAGTCCTCGTCCTCCTATTCCTAGCAGATTTGGCAGTAGACTTCCCGCTAGTCCCGCTAAAAGTGGAGCGAAAGGAATAATTCCTCCTTGTTTTGTTTGATTGCGTTTCGTTGTTTTCTTTTTTTTCGACGATTTTGTTGTTTTCGTTTTTTCGACGATTTTGTTTTTCGTTGTGGCATTATATTTATCGGTCACATAAAATTAAACTTTAGACTATTTTTTTTATACCACTACCCTCAACTGCTTTTTTCGTTGCGCCAGATATTGCGCCAGACGCTGCTGCTAGTCCTAATGTACCTAACACCGGCAAAATTTTAGGTAATAACGTGCTGGCCATCACTGATAATGCTGGACCAAAGAAACCACCTTGTTTTGACATCGCTGTTATTTGTGCGGCACTTAAATTTAAAACAAAAGTTTTTTTACGATCGTACCTGTTTACTTGATTTTTTGTCAGCATTAATTTTGTTAAAATACCCTCGGAAATGTTAGGGTTGATTTTTAATGATACCTGTCTCTGCTTTGCAACAGCAGCTGCTAATTTTTTAACTTGACCATCAGTCAAATATATTTTATTTATAATATATTTTGTCATCTTATATAACGATTGCAGATTAAACTTGTACCGTCATTTTACCTCCAACGGAATCTATCGTAACAAATCTGTCGCTGATCACTAACGCGTACACGTACAACGGCGCTGCTGGAGCTACTCCGAGTGTCCAGGTAATTTCACTATCAGCTGTTGAGTCAACTGCTCGCTCGCTATGTTTACTAACATCAAAATAAAATATTGGGTAAAGTGTACGAAATTCCTCTACTGATATCTGAGATCCATCTTCAACATCCTGATATTTTTGTACTGCGTCGAGTAGGTACATGTAAGGTCGAGTAATATTTTTATTAGCGTCATCTGCAAAATAACATTCTATCGCTCGTTCTGGATATTGCTTCGAATTTATTCTAGCATATATTCGTCTAACATCAGCATTATCAAATATCGCATTATTTTGTTGTTGGTTACCACGTCGCGCTTGCTGTTGAAATACAACAAATAATCGCCTTGGCAGTTGTTCACTTGATGTTGTTGTAACTCGCCATGTATAGTCGGTAGTATTTGGAACTGCTGTTTGATATATTTTATGTTGCTGAAAATAAATCTTGTTTGTATGTTTATCGAGTATACTGTTTAGTTCTGACATTTTAGTGACTGACGGTGTTATACGCGGCATCCACAACGCAAGTTTGTTTATGATAAATTGTACATCAGCTCTGCCTGACCTAAACAGACAGTCGTTTTGTTCTGCCCGATCTAAAATAAGTGTATGTTTAACTCCACGAAATACTTTATCGTAATCGCGACAAAATCCAAATATTGTACTTAATGGCAGCATCATTGTAATTTGACGTGATTCTTCTGCAAGTGCCTTTCTCTTAGCAAAACCTTCATTGTAACGTGGATTTTTTACGCTAATTGTGTTATTGATTAAATCTAACATTGCGACAGCGGTAGCACCTACAGCTGGTGGTGTTATACCAAGATTATTACAAGCTGCAGTAAGTGAGACTCTTGTAGCGTCTGCGTTAGCGTCTACAGCTGGTGCGGCTATAGCTAGTGCGGCTGCATTAACAATAAGAAAAGTTCTTACAATTGGAAGATCTGCAGCGGCATCAGCTCCGTGTAATAAAACACCTTTTAAGAAAAGTTCGGTCGATTCGGCTAAACCACGTCCAGTATCTTTAAACCACATCATGTTCGTTGCAGTTGATCTGGAGTAATCATCGGAAAACGAAATAATATTTAAGATTGTACTTGCAACTTGTAAGTGACTTGAAATATCCTCAACAGTTTGATTAGCTAGTTGATATCTAGCACTTTTGAATAAACACCAGCCGTTATTTATAAGAGCTGCTTCTGTTCCAGCTGCAATTGCAACAGGTGGATTGGCTACTGTCATAATCTGACCGCGAACTTCTAACATTGCCTTATGTGGCAGTAGAAATACATCTTCATCTCGAGTATTAAATGTTCTAATACCAGTTTTATTTGGTTCATTAGAATTTTCATCGAGATACTCAACGTACTCAAATTCTGTTACAGTGTCATCGGTGTCATAAGTTTCTGCTAAATCGAGATAATTTTTAACAGACATTTTTTATTTATTAGATTATATAAAATTTTATTGCGGCGCCGTTACTTTAGATATTAATTTTTGTATAATCTGCTCGCCTTTCGGTGATAAAAGTTTTTTCGTTGTTGTTATCATAGCACGTTGCGTTTCTTTTGTTGGAGCGATTTCTGAAATAACTTGTTTGATTGTAGGTACACTGCTTTGCGGTTCACCTTTTATTTTATCAGCTATTTTTTGTCCCACCGCAGTTCCAGCGGCAGATGCAGCCCCAGTTGCAAAAGCTTTACCTGCGTCAAGTGCAATTGGTGCAACTTTACGCGCGATTCCCGGAACATTTTCAATAACTTTAGTAAATATATTTCCAAAAAATCCTCCTACTATTTTTCTTCGATAATTTTTTTTTCTCTGTTTCATTATATCTGAGGTTGTATAATTTTTATCGTCAATCACGAAGTCGCAATAACTTTGTTATTGTACGCGTAAGTGTAAATAATATGTAACAATTTCGTTGTTCAGATCTAATTGCCTACCAGATTGATCTGTTAATTGCATTGTTATACTTGATATTTGATTTTCAACGTTTAACGGATAATATATAATATGACGCGGAGTAATTTGCATGAGAGAACCTGGTGGAACATCTGGCGAGAAACTACAAATCGTTTGCCCTTTACTGCCCTGGGCTGAGTAAGATCGAGAAGCAATAGAGCAATTTACTAATATTGTATTTACGTCAGTTATATTTACCGGCAGTTCACCGTCATACGTAATAGGTTCATTAGGATTTAAATACGCTTTATGTTCAAATCCTATCAGTGGTGCGATACTTTTTGGTGATATAAAACTAACTGATATATTTTTTATTGTCATTTTAGCTCGTAACGTGTTATAATTCGCTGCTAACTCGAAATCATCAGGTTTCATCTTCTCTTTTTGCATAAGCTCTTTTATCACTCTGTTTAGATCAGTAATATTATAAGCTCCTTGTGGAATTTTAAATGTTTTCCATTGCATGTCTCTTATTGAAATAATTGCAATCTCATCATTGACACCAGTTTTTACGTTAGCCATAGCATTCCAGCAAGTACAAGAAATTAATCCAATTTCATACTGTTTCTCAGTATCAAGTTGTATTGGAGGAATATAATTTACTGAAAAATTTGCGCTATCTTTTGCGGTTGTACTAGAGTCTAGCAATAATGTTGTTGACATTGTTATTTATTATATTTTTACAAAATTAAATCGCCGAGATTAAGTCGCGGTGTAAAATTTCATACTCGTCAGATGTTAATAAATTTTCCGATCTTAGGTGATCAAGTATATCAATAATTTCATTGTCAATTTCAACACTAATATTACCAGCTTCTTTTGATGATATTAATAGCATTAATCTGCCTATCATTTCGGCGGTTGATGTAAATATTTTTACACCTGTTCCAGCTTTTGCTATTACATCTTTTCTATAGTTTTTAACTCGAGTTTCATCGTTTATTATAAATTTCCTATGAAAATGCCACCCCTTACCAAAACTTTTTTCTCTGTTTTCTTCAGCTGTTTTTTGAAAGACACGAGCGATAACACCTTTCCTAATTGTATCAAAGAGATTAGACATATCGTCTAGTGTTATGGCTTCATCTAATTCTTTGTTAGCATTAATACTGTCTTTTATTATTTCATATAATGTATTAATAAGTTCGTTGTATTTTTCTTCTGACCAAGTTTTTATACTATCAATATCTTTTATATTATTATCTTTTAAAAAATTATTATATTCCTCAACTGTTATTTTATCATTTGCTTTTTTTCTAAAAAATTGTCTTTGCTCTCCAACTTCCATAAACTTTACTGTTAACTCGCCGACTCTTTCTT
>JAECUM010011976.1:0-43366 GCA_016617855.1 Megalonaias nervosa
TATTATGGAGAATTATGAACCATTCATGTCGAAGGGTTCTATATCACTCTTGGGTGATTTGGCCAATCCTATCCCTATTAAAATTTTAAGGGACACAGCTTCTCAGTCTTTTATTATCAGGTACATTGCCTTTTTCTGAGAAGTCCTGTTATAATGAGTGTTCTCTTTCAGGGAGTAGAGTGCGGCTTTGTTAATGTTCCTCTCCATTATGTAAATTTGTCATCAGACTTAGTTTCAGGACCTGCGACAGTCGGTATAGTGTCTTTACCCGTTGAAGGCATTCCTTTGTTACTAGGCAACGACCTAGATGGAAACAAGGTTGTGGTCAATCCACTTGTAACTGACAAGCCTTGTTTGGATCAGAAAGTTGATCCTATTGAAAAAGAATACCCTGATTTATACCCAGATTGTGCAGTTACTAGAGCTATGGCAAAGAAAGCTCTTGAGAATGATTTTGATAAGGAAAATATTCCTTTAGCTGACACATGTATTGTTCAGGGTTTTGATGAGGTCACTTTCACTCCTAATATGGATCAATCAAAAGGTATTGATCACAGTGATCCTCTTTTAACTACTCATTCTCTTTTATTTAATCAGGGTAATAAACGACAGTCACTTGTCATCGAACAGGAAAAAGATCCTGAGATCTCCTGTTTGTTTCAGAGGGCCATTAGTGAAACTGACGCCACTGAAGTACCTGTCAGTTATTTCATTAAAAATGGAATTCTTATGAGAAAATGGAGACCTCCTGATGTACCTGCTGGTGATGAGTGGTCAGTGAACTATCAGATTGTAGTTCCAAAATCTTACAGACAGGAAATGCTTAGTTTGGCCCATGAAACTCCTCTGGCTGGTCATTTAGGGATAAATAAGACTTATCACAAGATCTTGATACACTTTAATTGACCAAAAATCAAAAGTGATGTTTGTAAATTTTGTAGATATTGTCATACTTGTCAAATGGTAGGAAAACCCAATTAGAAGATACCTAAGGTTCATCAGCAACCTATTCCTGCATTTGACGAACCATTTAGCAGAATTGTGGTAGATTGTGTTGGTCCTTACCTAAGACCAAGTCAGGCAAGCAATATTTGTTGACCATTATCTGTGTGTCAACAAGATTCTCAGAGTCAATTCCTTTGAGGAATATTAAAACCAAAACTATAGTAATAGCTTTGTTAAAGTTTTTTACACAGTTTGGCCTTCCCAAATCTGTCCAATCGGATCAAGGGTCAATTTTTATGTCTGGAATTTTCCAGCTAGCCATGCTTGAATTTGGCACACAGCAATTCAAGTCAGAAGTGAAATTATGGTTTCACAGAACTTTAATTGAGAGAAGTTTTGAGTCTTGTAATAGAGTTCATTCTCTCTTGCTCATTCTTCAAAATTTTCTTCAAATTAGGTTCTACGGCCCGTACAAAGTAAAGAAGAAAATGAATGAGCTAAATTATAATATTAGTACTCTGATCTAAATAAATTAATGGAGTACTACCAGCTAAATCATGCAATTAATTTAGTTGTACCTGTCCCACCAACTGAGGATTTAAGTGAAGGAATTCAAACGGACTGTGTTGAAGTTGAAGCAACAAATCTTCAGAATTCGGAAATTATGAAAAATCTGGACCAGAAACTTTTACATTTGCAACAACAAGAAAGGAATGAACTTAAACAGTTATTATTCGAATGTGAGCACTTGTTTCCAGATTTTCCTAAGAGGAGAAACAAAATTTTTCATGACGTTGTAATTGTAGATTCAAAACCTGTGAAACAACACCCATACAGGATGAACCCTCTTAAACAGGAATACTTGAAAAAGGAAATTCAGTATTTGCTGGAGAACGATTTCATAGAGCCCAGTAAAAATGACTGGAGTTCACTATGTATACTTGTTCCGAAACCAGATAAAACTTTCTGTATGTGCACTGATTATAGGAAGGTGAACAGTATGACTAAAACAGATTCATTTCCATTACCAAGAATCAATGACTGTATTGATAAATTTGGATTCCAAGTATGTCACCAAATTTGACCTTCTGAAGGATTTTGGCAAATTCCACTAACGGAAAGAGCAAAGGAAATTTCGGCATTTGTGACTCCAGATGGACTCTATCAATATAAAGTGATGCCGTTCGGGATGAAGGGTTCTGCAAGTACTTTTCAATGCTTGATGAATATGATTACCTCTGGACTAGATAATTGTGATGCTTACATTGATGATGTCATCATCTACAATGTCACTTGGAAGGAACATATTTAGCCACGATTCGGAAATTCTTTGACAGACTCACTGATGCAAATTTGAAAATCAGTTTATCTAAAAGTGAGTTTTGCCGTGCTTGTGTAACTTTTCTAGGACATATTGTGGGACATGGTCAAGTTAAACCTATAGATGCTAAGGTCAAAGCTATCTCTGATTTCCCTGTGCCTGTCAGTAAAAAGGAGCTGAGGCAATTTTTGGGTATGGCCGGCTACTATCGGAAATTTTGTTCCAATTTTTCTAATATTGCTGAACCCCAGACAAACTTGTTGAGCAAGAAAAACAAGTTTCTTTGGACTGAAAAATGTCAGGAGGCTTTTGATAGGTTAAAAGCCTTACTCAAAAGTGTACCGGTTCTTACAGCTCCAAATTTCATTCAATCTTTTAAATTATCTGTTGATGCAAGTGATGTTGGGGTTGGAGCAGTATTGATTCAAGAAGATAGAAATGGTGTTGATCACCCAGTGTGCTATTTCTCTAAGAAATTAAATAAGCACCAAAGAAATTACTCATCAATCGAGAAGGAATGTTTGTCTTTAATATTGGCATTACAGCATTTTGAAGTTTACATTAGTTCAGCCCCTTCTCTGGTTGTTGTGTATAGTGATCACAACCCCCTTACTTTCATCGACAAGATGAAAAATATAAATCAAAGATTATTAAGGTGGAGTTTGTTTTCACAAGAATATAATCTTGACATCAGGCACATCAAAGGAAAAGAATATAATTGCAGATGTACTTTCCTGTGTATAGAAATTTTATTTCATGTACACTTTGTATAATTCATAAGAGTTTTCTTATGTAATTCTGTTTCACCTCATGTATAATTTACAGATGGTAAAAATAAAGCTTTATGACATAAATCTTTATTTTTCTTTGGGGGGGAGTGTTACATATATGTAATTAAATTGGTTGTGTATAAGTTTTAAATTTATTTTTATTTTATTTTTGTTTCATTACGTTTTATTGTAATGATAATTTTCACTGGATTTGAATGTTATTTTTCGGAAAATTCACTTCTGATTGGAATGAAAAAGGTATTACATTATCAGCATTTTTAGCTCACCTTGGTCAAGACGTTTTGTAAACGCTAAGTGAAAACGATTGGCTATTACCAAGGTCATGTTCGGCCCACGTGTTAGCTAAATTGTAAACAGCCTTTCTTTATTATATATTTCCAGTGTGAGGATCTGATTTTTAGATAGGGCTATTCTTGCCTATGTGATAAATGGCATTTTTTTTATTGCGCTGTTCAGATTAGTGAATCATGTAGCCTGTTACGTGAGCCACCATGTGATCTAAAATCGTGTGTTAAGACACAGTTTTTAGTAGACCCAGTCAGTCGTATTATAAACTTTGAGGGCTCAAGAGGTTTTTATTGTTGTTGCCAGCTTGTTCTGAAGTTCATCTATTTTTTGGTATTTAATAATTTATTCTCTAGAAAACTACACAAGTGCTCTATTTTATAAAATTCCGGGACAAAGACATACAGTGGAAATTTATTCTGGAATTCTAAACGGGAACATTATAGTTATTCAACGAGGATCTGTTGCCATCAGTACAACGACCTCATCTGACATCATCGCCTTCCATATTGGAACTTCATAGAGATTTGAACCTGGATTCAATTAGAACTGTTTAGTGATAGGAATTATATTTTTCAATTCTAGGATTAATTTTTGGATTATATTCACAAACCATAAATCCTATTTCATATTTTTATCTTGTGTTCTAGGGGAATAAATTATTTTGTTAAAATTTACAAAGCTTGTTGGCTTCACTCTTTTCTTTTGTTACCTTTGTACAAGCCTACACGTAACATGTAGCAAGCAAGTCCACCACAATAGGCAAATCTTCTGCAGCCAGCAAGACTGGAATCAACAGCTCATTCCATAACAGTAAACTCCAAGCTATTGATGGTTGCATGTTGACACAAACACAAAACTATACTGCATTGTCTTAAAGTCTTTGCCACTAGAGTTTAATAATGCCAATAAATCTCTGCAAAACGATAAGCCATTGATCTGCCTTGTGCATCCCATCTTATCTGACCTGTACAAATCGTTGTTGAAATTCTTGAAGGTAGAAGAGGTGGCAGCAGCATCAAATGATGCCATTGACACATGTCATTCAGTAGAGATAACCAGTGTGAAGATGATGAACTTTGCATAGGAAGTGAGGCAAAATCATTCATCATATATAACCCCACTTTAATAGTGTTTTTCTCTTCAGTGAAAAGTTTTTCTCTGAAATCATTCTTTACATGAGAAAGAAATTTCTCCTGAATGATAAGTTGCTAGCAAATGCCGTACTTACAGATGTCTAGAAGGAAATGAAGAACAGTGCTGTGGAGAACTTCATCAACAGGCTGCCAGTCCTCAAACAACTGAAGGTTCCAGAGGAAACAAACAAGTCAGAGATGGAATTTTAAAAGTTTCAAGCAGATGAAATACTTTCTTCAGAAAGAGCTGATATAGCATGAAGTTTGGTGGAACAACTGGCTGATCTCTTGACTCATCCAGGGAGATATCACAGACTAGCAAGAGTGGTGAAAAGCTGTGGTGGTCACTTTTCACAGCAGTGCAGATTGTGAACAATACTTCAGTTTTGTTTCGAGGACAAAAAACAAAATTTAGGTCAAATTTGCAAGGAGAATCCCCAAGCAGCTGTTTGATCCATAAAATATACATGGGCAATATGGAGCCTGGTTGCATCACTTCTGTCTGATGCATTGCTAAAGAAAGCCAAAATTGTTACTTACCAAGCAATAAATGCATAACTATAAAGCATAGTATTTGAAGGACAAGGGAGTTGATATGATTTTTCTGAGTGTGCATTTTATTGGCATTCGAGTGGACAATATTTTTGTTTTGTTCTTCATAGATGTGTTTTAATATTATAATAATGCTCAAAATTTCCTTGCATTTTGAGAGATGATTTTGGGGGTATTTTTATAAAGTTCATTTGGTAAACAAAGTTGTATGTGAAGTAAATAAAAATAAAATGTCTGAAACATCTATTTGCATTAAGGACTTTTGTATCCCCAAATGTAAACAAATATGCCAGATTGCACAATTTTCTGACACCACCCACCCCTGCTTGATGTGCTATTGCACCCCTGTCACTCAGCCATGATCAGATTTTATTTTCTCAAATGTTGCCATATGGCGCCTTAAGATAGAGAGGTCAGTTATTAGTTTTACATTTTTTCCCTATTTTGATGCCCACATACTTACCTGCTTTAACAGTTAGTGCTATACAGGGTCAGCTGCAATGTATTTTATAGCTCTGAAAATATTCTTGCGTCTCTATCAACGATTGCTTCCACATTAAATTTGAGAGAGAATGCTCTTTATAATTGAAAGTTGTTTATGAATTTATATCGTTATCTGATGAAATGACCAACAGTTTTTTTTAGTATAACATGCAAATATTATTGAACAAATATTTTTTGTACAGTTTCTTTACCAGCTTTTATCTAATTACACACACACACACACACACACACACACACACACACACACCCCCCTGGTCATCTGTGTTGTCAAAAGTTACTTTGTAGAATGTCTAAAGGTGAGAAAATGTAGCAATTTTTCACTGAACAGGTGATGGTCATCGAAGATGATCTTAAATGCTTGAAAACTGGAGTTATCTCCCTTTTCTTCTGTTGTCAGGATAACCTCTGCCACTTCTGCTGAGCCAGAAAATACATCAGATGTTGATTTCTTCATTTTTTGGGAAAACAAAATACAACCATTATAAAATTCTTGTGCATCAAAGTAGGTCACAGCCTATGATTTGCTTCCTTAGCATATATAGACCAAATGAAATGAGCAGTGAAAATTTGAAACAAAGATAATGCTAATTGAATTGACTAATATTTCTATTGATATGGCACTGCTATTTAATTCCTAAAAGGGATTTTATTGGTCATCGTTGATGTTGGTGAACTGAAGTGAAATGGCTTACATACAGGTAAACGTGTAATCACAAAGGCTAAAAACTATCATATGCTGGTCTTACAGACAAAAATCTATTATGTAAATTCATTTTATTTTCCCAGATGGATATAGACCATCAAGGCCGTTATTTTTATATGCCTCTTTTTCTTATATTCAGGTATATGAAGATTTGCGGTACAAGCTTTCCTTGGACTTCCCCAGTGGCTACCCATACCAGGCTCCAACTGTAAAATTCATAAACCCTTGTTACCATCCCAATGTGGACCAACATGGCAACATTTGCCTTGACATTTTGAAAGAGAAATGGTCAGCTCTGTATGATGTGCGAACAATCCTTCTTTCCCTACAGAGTCTTCTTGGTGGTAAGTCTTGGAACAAAACAGTCGTTATATTATAATTTTAATTAAATAGATGGGAGAAATATTTGAATGTAAGGCTTAAGTTTTCCCCCTTTTTGTGACATTTTTCATCTGTCAAGTAAATAGTCCAATAATTCATAGCTGTGGTTGCTCTGGTTGCTGAGGAATATTACCATTTTGTTTAAGTAAATGAAAAGCAATTACTTTTATAATTTTTAATTTTGTAATGTCTGCTTAACACATTCTTTGACCACAGGCACCATTCATAGCCATTCAGAAAAGAAAAGAACTTCTGATGCCTAAATTTATTGGAAATATGGCTGCTTGACACCTTCCATGGCACTATGTACCCAAAACATATACATGTAATAAAGAAATCTGGTATTGGCAGAAGAACAGCAGAGCATATAATAAGTATTATATGTACGTATGATAAATAAGATTGAACACTAAAGGGAACAGTTTGAAATAGTAGGAAGTCCGATAAAAGCTATTTAATGGCCAACAGGTCACAAATGGCATTTCTGACATCGTATGATAGTTTATGAAACAAAGACAAATCACAAATCTCACTGTATACGATGATAACCAGTCTGCATTCATCAAAACAAAATGGCAGTAATTTATATGAAGAGAATTATTGGTTATCTTCTCTCAATGTAAATTATAAAGCATGAGATTTGCAAAAATGTTTTTCTCACTATTTTTCAAGAGCTCTAGATTAGAATTTATTAAATTGGGACTTTACGTCCTGGTTTTGAATTGTGTTCTTTTAAAAATTTTATGGGTCTTAGGCATCAATCATTAATCATAACATCTAAATTGCTTCAAAAGGCTTAGTGACCAAGAATGATTCAGGGTGTATCAGTTATACCAGGCATATGCAACCTACACCCATGACCTTGTATTGTCCGCTTATTCACATCATGGGATGTGGTTTTAAAAATTGCCTATCCGGCTCATGTACAGGAGGAATTTTCACATGCCTGGATTAAATGGCTTTATTTGAGTATGTGTTGTCACCTAGTTACAGGGTACTATAAACTTAAACCCATTGGATGACCTGTCCTCATTAATTTTAACCAAATGAACCTTAATAAAACATGGACTTACATGAGAGAAGCACTATATTCCTAACTTTAAACAGAATGCTTAAACTTTAATTGTTTTTAGTAATTGGAATGCATTAGAAAATATCTTCATGTTGTTAAAGGAAATTTGTTTGTGTACAATTTGAAAATATGTTAAGTTTCCTTGATTTTGACCAATGTTTTTTGTTTTCAGAGCCAAACATAGACAGTCCACTAAACAGCCATGCAGCAGACTTATGGTCAAACCAGGAAGAGTACAAGAAGGTCTTACTGACAAAATATGAAAAAGAGGTCCGCATTAAACAGAACAGTTAATTTTTCTCTTCACAATTCACTGACATTGCTGCATCCTAATGACTGGTCTACTCATGTTGACATGAGATTCTTTCCCAAAAGTTGTTCTCAAGCAGTGATATTTTCTTTTAGAGTGCTTTTTATATGTCTAATGCACATGATTTTAGTGATACCTTTGAGGCTGCAAATTGCCAGACACATAACCCACAGGAATAATAGACATCCTTTGTGTACTTGCTTTGAAGTTGGAGGTATTTTCTCAGAGTAATTTTATACCTCAAGAAATAAAAGACATTGTTTATTTTTTGTAGATTGTACAAAAGGTTATTTGCAATGATTCCTCACTATAAAGTGGCTCAGTATCAAGTTATTCCTCATATATCATCGGGTATTGTCAAATAACCCATTTAATGGAAGAATGTTGTTTGGATATTGAACATATCCAAATATAAGGCAGCCTTATTCATAACTTTGTACTCTTTCGTGGCATCACTGATCAGTGATATACTATATTTAATGTCATATCTGCACATGCCTTAATAAGTGCACCTCCATCTTTATAGTCAAAATTTGAAATTGAAAAAACTCCCTTCTTAAACCTATGTATCTTAGTCCAGGCATCATTTGGTTTGGTACATGATGCAGCAAAAATAAGTAGATTATATAGTGCCAAGGCAGCTGGAGTAAAGTGCCTTGCCCAGGGACACACCACAATAGCTAAACCAGGCTGATCCAGTGGTTGAAATCAACCTGCACTCTTCTGAGTCCAGAATGCTGACCACTGTGCCATTGTGGCTTATGCCTCCATTAGTCACATTTTATGATATGCATGAGGGATAATAGCCTGTGGCATATTCCACAGACCCACCGCGGGCCAACAATCCTTGCATGCCTGTGCAGAAGTGGCTTCTAAACCCCTCCCAGGACATGGCTTTTTTGGAACTTAACCATTACGTTTGGTACCTGTTTGCCTCTTAACTTTCAGTGGATTAAATCAGTCTCAAAAACAAATTTCACACAGGCTTTATTCAGTGCAACCGGATTTGGGGAAACAGTGCACTTCCAAAGTGGAGAGCACCCAACATAGACAAAGGGAGCTTAGTATGATGGGGACATTGTTTATAATATTGTCTTTTTATGCTTATTATGATAAGAATAAACGTTAACAAAATTTTCTCAAATAGCAATTTATTGAGTACATAACGCAAGTAATATGTTCAATATGGTAGCAAGGGACCACTATATATTGCACTCTTAATGGCCCAACTGTTGGCCAGAGGAGATTTTATGGTGAAGGAAAACAAATCCAGGAAGAAACTACATACTTTGCATTGGTGATGACTTGCACATGCTAGAACCAAGAATCAAACTTGGAACTGCAAAAGTGTAAGCAAATGCTATCCCACTGAATATAAAAGTTTTGAATATTAATATTTAAACCCATTCCAGACGTAAAAATTTGTACCTTGTTGAATTATTGATCACAATATCGTTAGGTACCATTTTCATGTGTGATACTTCTAATATTGATTTACTAGTTCAGCATAGAAGATGCATGAAACACCACGGATACTGGCAGGTCATGAGATCAAGGATTTCTAGTACAACTTTTACCACCCAATCGGAGAAAGATCATGCAAATTATATGTGACTCCCATGAATTATTATACCCACTGCATGATTATTTGTTTAAAGGTTGATTTTGTTGTTTGTAAAAGATCTCAGTCCATCTTGTACTTATGGTAATATCGTTGTAATAAAAGTATCTTTATGATTGAGATCTGCTGTTGTATTGTAGAATCTATTGAGGGAATCCAATTGAATTGTCCCTTTGAGTGGTATAGCAAATTGATCATTAATCGGCAATTAGGGTGTAAAGTTCATGAACAGTGAGTCATGTTGGAAGAAAAGAAAGCTTATATCTTTAGGAAAGTCAGAGAGACAGAATCATCATTCGCCAAGGAGAAAACAAGATAGGATGAATGGTCTGAAGTTTTGATGCTTACCAAACATAGCGCACAATGGAGTTGATACAGAAATATTGGACACTGCATCATTTAGGCCTTGCAGAAAATGTTACCCTTGGACATTTTACTGTGGAACTCCGCTATAACGCGATAATTGGGGTCCAAAATATTGTATCGCGTTAATAGTGGGGTCGCATTAATGAGGGGTTTTACAATATTTTACTTTTTCCATAGAACAACGGATTGGCACATATACATGTATTCATGTCTAATGTATATCATGAATAGGGTGTCAACACCGTTTACTATCATGCCATCGTGGCATGCAGTTCATCCATAATGCATCTGATTCCATTGAAAAATTGCACACAGGTTTAAAATATTCAGTAATTTTGTCACAGATCATTGTGTCTGAATTCAACATCTAATATATAGCATGAACAGAGTATTAACACTGTTTACTTACCATCTGATATTGTACTGTCGTGGCATGCAGTTAATCTATAATACATGTTATTCCATTGCAAAATCTGCATACATGTTTAAACTATTCAACAATTATGTCACAGATCATTATGTGTCTGAATTCAGTGGGAAATATTAACAGCAAAATTAGGTTAAGAAAGACGAAGCACATGTACGGTTCATTATGTTCTAGGGTCTAAGAATGGTGTCTGTACAAATTTCATTCTGCTAAAATTTTCTCATATGCGCTTCCGTGTACCTTTATCCATTGTAAATTCTCAATAATTAACACTTGTATGCCTATCCGTTTGAATGACTACAGCAATAATAATTAACAATCAACACATGCATATAACTTTTACTTCAGATTTTGTGAATATCAAAAGAAACATGAAAACTGTTATACTAATCATTGCACATAGTGCAAAGTCAATCTGGTTGCATGACTCCATAATTTTAAATTTCATCATTTCTTAAAAAATCTGTCTAATGGAGTCTGCTTCTTTGCCGTGAACTGTTGGCTTCTAGCAAAGTCAAGAATGCTTCTGAGTTGGAGGATTTTGGCACTGTCCACATCTTGAGTTTCTATCCACCTCAAACTGGCTTATAGGTGCTCTACTGCCTCTGACACCTTTGGTGGGGGAGTTGGGGTGCTATCATCATCCTCATCATCGTCATTAGCATCACTGGTTTCGGGCTCTGGTTGTGCAGCTTCATTCTTCCCGCTGACATTTGCATCAATTTCATCTGAGATGTGCTCATATATGGGGCAAATGTCATCTGCTGAATACCACCGCCAAGGCCAGCAAACATATTGGCTGCTTTTTTTGTTTTTTGATGTTTATTACATTGTGAGAATCTTTTATCAACCATCGAATTGTCTGCTGCTTGGTTGTGTATGCAGTTAAAGAAGAAACACATGTCGGCTATTGTTTGAGCAAGGATTGTATACAGAATTAATTGAAGACAATCACAAAGACGACTTACTGGCTTTACTCATGGATCAGTAATAATTTCCGATAATGTTTATTTTGGCATAACACTTATTAAAGAACCTGGTGAACTTGTTAAATTTCAGAAGCCACGCCACGATCGTATTATATTCAAATTCATACTCGAACTCTTCCCCAAAATGATAATAAACGTTTTACACACTATTTCTCCTACTTTTAAAAAAATATTTTTCCGGGTACAAGAAAAATACACGTACATGTATTTAAAATTTCAGGAACCAGTTCTGCCTTTAAAAGGAGAAAATAGCTGATTGTGAGGGGACATTCAGTTCTCAAAGCATAATTTACACTACTTTATGGAATAGATTAACATCTGACACAATAAATAAACTGATGACTATACAGCAATTAGGGGTTCTTATCAATGATTTTTCTATTTGCAACGGTTTTTTGAAGAAAGTGATTAAAAGAAAACAGTACTTATAGTCTGAGGAAACTGAATTATGTTTACATATACTTTATATATTAATTGTCCAAAATTGGATACCAAGTCATTAAATGCTAGTTTTAAATTAGTTATGCATATACATATTAAAGTTCTCACTCATCAGCTGTCATTTGCCATTGTTTCCCCTCTCCAACACATAACTCTCCTCTCCCCAAACCCCAAGTCGGTGTGTGTGGGACACATGCCTGTCATAAGAAAATAGATTTAGTTACATTAAAGTTTACTTGACAACATCTGAAATGTTCAAGATTTGCAAACAACAAGTTGCATTAGTGGATACGACATCATGCTTCATCAGTAAACCAAAGGTTAGACATGGGTATCAGTTTTTAGTGTTTGCACTAGAAGTTAAATTAATTTGTTTCAGCTTCAGTTGTTTGAATGTTGTTGCTCATGATACAGAATCATAAAGCTGCACCATTAATACATCCTTTTTGAGAGGTACTACTCATCACTAGAAAATCCTCTGAAAGTTATTGTGTCAGATTTTGTGCTTGGCTCCATTACCTTCACATTTTTGTGAAGACATTTTCAAACATGTTATGGATTTTTATATCTAATTCTACTATCAAAAATAGACCACGGCGAGCTAATTGTACATCCCAGTGGTTAAATTTTACATTCAGGTCATTTATCACACAATGCACAATCATAGAACTTTATAGATACTTAGATTTAATGACAAAATTTTTAATTAAAATAAATTCCAGTGCACGAGTTCAAATTGTCATCAATGACCTTAGAAGAAAATACTTTGAACCTCTGTTACATTTGTTCATATTTTTTTCTTCTCATTTTATGTAAACAGTTATATGTATGTATGTATGTAAGTTGAATACTTATTTGTCACTATCAATACTTCCTAATTTAAAAGTTATAAAGCTGCTGGACCAACATTTAGTCATAAGATATAGGTAGCTGTTCTGTATAAATTTGCTTGTACTATTTTAAAAACTATCAAACAGCTTCCCAGACCACTCTCTATCAGATGCATGTGCCCTAACTGTGCAATATTGATGTAGAGACTATACGAGTACATAGTTATTGATATTCCAGTATAGTTCATTGAAGAAATGTACAGTATAAAAATAAATTTTCCTGAAGTTTTAAAATTAGTTCTGTAATTACTTTATTGGTAAGGCAAAAAGTTGTTGGGGTTTGCATTTGTCCATCTTTTTATCTGTCCTACCTCTAGATCTATCAAGAAAAATTGATATTTTTTGTTGTTGTTCCCAGGTTTTAAGTTAAATGAAATTCAGAAAGGGATACCAAGATGTTTTTTTTCTTCTCATAAGTTGGGATCCTTCATATGCATCAGTGTAGGATAGGAAAATGCACCCAAGGGTAAGAATTTTGCTTTAGATACCAGGCATTGCGGAGTGTTTTGTGCTAAATTCTGATCCTGAAGGTGGAAGTTTTTTTCTTACATTCCTGAAAGAAAAGTAAGGGTCAAAGTTAAAATGATGTATTGTGAATTACTGGTGCAACAGCATAAACACCCACTGAAGAAATGCACACCTTTACAGTATGAAGTGTACAGGTAGGTTTAACTGAAAAATTCAAGTAATCTTTAAATGACATTGAAACGTGTATCAGCATTTATGCAACAGTGGTAAAGCCCATAGAGAAAATGAATCTACAGCATCCAAAATTGTGTGCTGAAGATAGCATGTACAGTGGTGATCAGGTCAAAATATAAAGATAGCATGTACAGTGGTGATCAGGTCAAAATATAAAGATACCATGTACAATGGTGATCAGGTCAAAATATAAAGATACCATGTACAATGGTGATCAGGTCAAAATATAAAGATACCATGTACAATGGTGATCAGGTCAAAATATAAAGATACCATGTACAGTGGTGATCAGGTTAAAATATAAAGATAGCAAGTACAATGGTGATCAGGTCAAAATATAAAGTTCACTTATTCCAGAGATAAAAGCAAGATGGACAAAAATAATTATATAAATCTTTGCTAAACTTTGATGTAGAATTATTTTACCTTTCATAAATAATGAGAATATTTATTCTAAAAATAATTACAACAATAGCTTTTTTAGCTCAAAATTAGAGTACCGAAACTGTATCAGTAGCAAGGTAAATAAGTGCAAAATATCCGATTTGCAAGACACTAACTGTAACTGATTCACATTGTAGGAACAAAAAATTGGAGTTGAAGTCTGTTGGGCACATTATGAATACCAGAGCAATGCAAGACAGCAAAACATCTTCAACGTGTTCTCACCTAAAGATTGAGTATAAATGTTATATCTACACAGAAATAATTCACTGTAAACTTCAAATTTCGTTTAAACATCAGCTTTCAAATATCGGTGGTTGAGACCATCAAGGTAATGGCAATAAACCGCAACCAATTTGTGTAAAAAAGTTAGCTTGACCGCTCTGGTGGCCTCAGTGGTTAAAGAGTCAACCTGAGATGTCGGTGGTTACAGATTCTAACTCCATACCAAGTCATACCAAAGACATATAAATGGTACTAGCAGCTGCCTTGCTTGATTCTCGGCATTAAGAGGTTAGTATTAGGACTGGTTGGCCAGGTGTCGGCATGTGTCTGGTTGGGACATGATGCTTACATGTCTGGAACATGATGCCCCAGTGCTAGATATCACTATGAACTGCCACACTGCAGATATCTTAGCTATATGACAAATTGTTAAACATTAAAAATTAAAAACAATGCAAACACACAGAAGATAGATTGTGCAATGATAAAAATGTGAAGAGGTAATGTTATGTACCGGTATATGTCATTTAATTACTTGTGTGCTTTAAATTATTTTTTTTTTAAATTTTATTTTATTCCATTACATGTTATTGTAATGATAATTTTGTCTACTGGATTTGATATTTTTCCAGAAATTCAGTTCATTTCTGTTTGACCTGATAAACAAGCAGTAGTTGAAACATTGTATCTAATTTACTGACATTGATTCAGAGCCAGTCTCAGTTTTGGTAAATAACTTTTTTTTTTTTTATAAAAATTTTCCACAGTAAAAACCATCGATTTTAGTTAAGGTTATACTAGAGTACGTGATTTTAGGCATGTAAATAATTTTTATGTCTGTTCTGGGAAGATAACTACGTGACCCCATCCGAGAATCTGTTTTGTGTTTTAGTTATGCTTATAACTCATGTTATCATAGTGATTTTGCCAGTTGTGCTTGAAACCTTTGAAGCTCAAAGGTGTTTTGTTGTGACCAGTTTGAGAATTTTTTATTTTATTCAATTTAAAGTAATTTATTTTCCCTGGAAAGTACTAGTGCTCATCAGAATTTTTGGACCAGGTCATTTATTGAAAATTATTCGGAATTCCAAACTGGAATATTATTCTTGGTGATTATACAAAGGACTGTTGACATATCAGGACAAAACAGACCATCGAAGACGTCATCGCCTTCCATCTTGGAATTTCAACGGGATTCGAACTGTGATTCACTTAGGATTTTTCATTGATAGGACTTATATTTTCCTAATTCTTGGATTAATTTTGGATTAGATTCATAAACCGTAAGTCCTTTCTCTTATTTTTTACCTTGTTTTTCTAGGGAAATAAATTATTTTGTTAAATTTTACAAAGCTTGTTGGCTTCACTCTTTTCTTGTTACTTTTGTACGATCCTAGACACGTAACATTAAAAAAAAATAAAGATCACTTTTGTTCCAAATTATATGGATACATGTAAGAATGATATAGTTCTCAATTCAACTTTGATCATGAACTGATTTCCTTTCATAATTACAAGATGATTAATTTAAAAAATAATAATTCCAAAGGCAGTTTTTCCACTCCTGATTAGAGAATCATTACCTGTAGCTAGTTGTTTAGTGTAATGCAGCCAATTTTTGGGACACTACAAACTACAGCACATTTTTCAGATGTTGTTTTAAATTTTGATTATTGTTAAAGAATGCGCGTGTGATGATGGAAGTTGGGGAGATTTTGCCAGTTTGTATGATTGCATTAGGCCATGTGATGAAAACTTGCATTCATGTGATGATGAAATATATTCGCTGTTTTTGTTTTACACTGAAACACATGATCATACACTTGTAGAGGTATTTGAGAAAGCTTTTTGAGTATATTGGATTTTACAGTTTAATTTGCATCAATTTGGATATGTTTACCAGATCTTAATACATTAGATATAATTTGGTCAGTTAAGTATTATGAACAAAACTTATTTGGCTCCAAGAATTGGATTTCCCAACTTTGTACTCCCACTGCTAGAATTTGGTTTATTTCAATCTGTATCATCAATTAGTATGTTTCCCTTTCCCATGATGCTCATTAGTACAATAAACCCCAAACCAAAGTTAAACAAATGAAGTTTGATAGGAATGTTTACCATGATTAGATTTTCAGTCACCTGAGGAATTTTTGTATATATATATATATATATATATATAGAGAGAGAGAGAGAGAGAGAGAGAGAGAGAGATGATGTGATAGATTTTCAAACCAATAAAGCAATATTCTGTTTTGTACGAAGTTTTTGGACAATGAAGAAAACCTACAGATACACGTAATAGGATCTTCTAAAGGTCAAGGTTAAGATTGTCAATATGACCTAAAGAATTGGACAAAACTTTCTTACATGCATCATATACCTTTCACTTGTTCCATGGTTATCATTCATGGTCCAAGCTACTCATGAAAGAAATCAACTATTGTTTTAATTTCACTGGTCAAGGACCTCATGTCCCAGTGAAAATATCGTATAAAAGTAATTATTATGTCTTACACTTGTTACCGAAATTTAGCCATGATTCACAGTAACAGATAGTAGAGATTATTTTTGGAGCTCGTATTTCTGGTAGTTATAAACAACAGTTTTTTAACAGTTTTAATTAAAGTTTTTTTTAATATACTTATCTATCTACAATAACCTTTGCATATCGAAAAGCTGATATAACATGAACATTTGTGTAATATGCCTGTTTTGTACTCTCCAGTGAAATAAAAGTTATTTTAACATTATGTAGGGAACCCAGGTGGCCGAGTGGTCTCAGGTGCTCATCTTTTCAGACCACTGACATCTCACCTCTGAGAGAATTTTAGTCTTAGGCACAAATAACATGGTTTGGGACCATCCATTAAGTATATATGCAATAAATCAGCCATTTTCAACCCCCCTACCTATTTCCATGGTGTACTTTTTCTAAAGCCTTCCTGTGTATATGTATGGTATGCTTATCAACAAGCCCCCCCCCCCATACTTCATAGTTTACAAGTTGTAACAGCACTGTCTACAGTGAGGTTAGAAATTATAAAGTAATGAATGAAATGACTAAGTTTCATGCAATTTTATATCCTTGATGCATTTCATATTTTATAATCGGTAGGGGTACCAACATACGAATAGGTGTGTGAATACTAACTATAAGTTGTTTGTTGTTTGGTTAAGGCGCATAGCTTTTACTTGTAGTAGCTATAATATAGTTTGTGTTATTAAGTGCATATGTACTACTTGGTCTTACTCCCCCTCCCTACATAACACACATGTAAGCAAACTTTAAAAGCTCCCCTCCATGCATATGGTTAAAAGGACATCCCCTATCATTATGTGAGAAAGCTTCCCTGTAGTTTTCTCTGGATTGGTAGTTCTTTCCAAGAATCTTCCTCCACCAAATACATGTATACTAGCCGCCATGTATAATCTATCGTGCTGAAAAATGGCGTTAAATCCATAAGAACAAGACACCATGTATATAAGGTGATTCATATGTAATTTATTAAATTTTGAAAATATTCTGTATATTTAATTTATATTGTGTGATTGACCTTTGTCTGTTATTGACTAGAGTTTTGGCCTAACTGACTTGTCATTTAGTGTCTACTTGATTTTTGTCATGATTCTAAGTGGTAAACAAGATGTTTATGAAAATTTAAGTTCAAGCCTTTTACATGCCTTAAGAGTTAGTGAAATTTTCCATTAGTTTTCATAAAATCCAGCATATCATAGATCAGGTGAGAGTTTGTATATAAAAAGGTTAGGTAAACATTTGTTCATGATGAGAGTTTTTAGTTGTTTTTATATTAATTTGGGAAGAATCATTGATTTAAATTATTTATTGGAATTACAAAGTGCTTATTGACTTTTTGAACTAAAACACAGGTTTGGGATTATTGTGAATTCATTCAAAGTCATAATGAATTATTTCAGTGTGATAAATCAATACTATTGGTACATCAACTTATTCAAGATTATTGGAATTCATTCAGAAGGTTCAGTAATTTCAGGCTTGAGATAGAAACTTTTTGGATTATTTGGGATTTAAATCACCATACTGTAAGTATTTTGAACATTTATTTTGTATTCTAGGGAAATTAAAAGTTGCATTTTACTAAACTTGCTGGTTTCACTTCTTTCTATTACTTAGTTTAAAACCATAGGGTTGGAACAGAAATAGGGGCCGTTCGGGATCTGAATTTCTTTAAAAAGTTTCAGAGATATTAAAGGTTGTCATTAAAATTATAATTGTCCTTGTTTCAGAATTTTCATTGTCCCTGGTAAAGAGTTTAATTTCACATATTTGAAAAATCATGAGTAAACCAGCAAAACATTCACAATGTCATCTAAAATGGACAACTTTGTCTTAAATCCTACTCAGGATGGTCGAAATATTTGTAAAAAGGTTGAGTTTTGTATGGTCTTTTTGAAATGAAAGCATCTTTAACAAAACAGGAGATAAAGAAGATTTTGGGTCATTATTTGGTTGGAAAGGAAATTTTGAATGATAGTGCTTTAGGTTTGATTAATAAGTATGCCTCTGGTTTTTATAGGAAATTAAAGAAATTACAGTTTCTTAAAAAAAAGCATGGAGTTGGAATTAACAAAGTTGCAGCTTCAGAATGAAATGACAGCGATGCAAATTCAGAAAGAGGAAACGGAGAGGCTCATTCAGAGACAAAAGAAAGAGAAGCAAATACAAAGGGATAAGAGAAATGCAAAGAGAGAAATTCAAAGGCAGAGAGAAAAAGAAGAGAAATACAAATGCAAAGAGAGGAAATTGAGAGGCAGCAAGAAAGAAGACATAAATGCAAAGAGAGAGAAATGTAGAGAAAGAGGAAATGGAAATGTAATATTGACTAAATGAATTAGTATTCCCTCTTTTACACACAATTTCAGGTTTTGATGTTCCCAGAAATATTAGGTTAGAACCCACTTTTAAAGAAAAAGTAGATAAATATTTTCCTCAGTTTGTGAAATTTGCTGAAAACTTTAAATGGCCAAGGGAGCATTTGTTATTACAAACTGTTCGTCTTGATGCACAAAAGGCAGAAACTTCGGAAAATGCTACTCGCACAGCTGATGATTACACTTTCACTCATAAAATTTCCTTTGTCAGTAAGTCTTCCTTTCAGCAGTATGTTTTTTTAAAAAATCAACTCAGTCTCATATAAATACTTCCAAATTTTAGTCAGGCACAACTTTTAAAATTCAAACTTCAGTTCAGACTGATCAGACATCCTTATCTCTTCCTATGTGCACTTATTGTAAGAAGATAGGGCGCCTCATTTCTGATCGCTACATGTTGAAAACAAGCAACAGAATAGAAACAGTTATTGCAAATGATCTTATTTCTAAGAGATCAAGGTCATGGCTTGGTATTTAAAGCAATACATTTGTTGGGCTGAACAAATACCAGCCTGATTCTGTTATGGAGAATTATGAGACATTCATGTTGAAAGTTTCTATATCACTTTTCGGGGATTCTGCCAAGCCCATCCCTATTAAAATATTAAGGGACACAATAGCTTCACATGGTCTTTTGTTATCAGGTATTTTGCCTATGTCTAAGGTGTCTGTTTCTAGTGAAAGTGGTGTTCTTGTTCAGGGAATAGAATGCGGCTTTGTTAATGTTCATCTTCATTGTGTCAGTTTGGTATCAGGCTTAGTCTTAGCACCCGTGACAGATGGAGCAGTAATTTCTTTACCTATTTAGGGTATTCATTTATAACTTGACAGTGACCTAGCTGGAGATAAGGCTGCGCTTAATCCAGTTGTAACTGACAAGCCTTGTTTGGATAAAAAAGTTGATCCTATTGAAAATGAAATCCCTGATTTATACCCAGCTTATGCAGTTACTAGAGCTATGGCAAAAACAGCTCTTGAGAATGATGTTGATCAGGAAATTATTCTTTTGTGGGCGCATTTATTGGTCAGGCTTTTGATAATGTCACTACTCCTAGTATTGATCAATCAATAAATATTGATCACAAATGATCCACTTTTATCTACTCTTTATTTTAAGCAGGTTGACAAAACATAATCACTCGTTGTCGAACAGGAGCAAGTTCCAGAGATCTCATGTTTGTTTCAGACGGCTATTAGCGCAACTGAGGGCACAGAAGTATCTGTTTGCTATTTTGTGAAAAATGGGGTCTGTTTTTATAAACCGGAGACCACCTGAGGTACCCGTCGTGATGAGTGGTCAGTAAACTGTCAAGTTATTGTTCCGAGGTCATAGAAACAGGAAAGTCTTAGTCTAGCCAACGAAACTCCCTTGGCTGGTCCTTTATGTGTCAAGAAGACTTATCATGAGAGCTTGAATCATTTTTATTGGCTTAAATTTGAAAGTGATGCTCCTAAATATTCTAGATCTTGTAACCAGTCAAATGGTAGTAAAACCCAGTCAGAAGACACACATAAGGCTCATCTGCAGGCTATTCCTCCATTTGACGGACCATTTAGCAGATTAATAGTAGATTGTATCTGTCTCTTACTTCAGACCAAGTCAGGCAACTAATACTTGTTGACCAGGATTTCCAGAGGCGATTCCTCTGAGTAATATTAAAACTAAAACCATAGTAAAAGCTTGGATAAAGTTTCTTTACGCTTGTTGGCCTTCCCAAATCTGTTCAGTCTGATCATGAGTCAAATTTTATGTCCAACAAGTTATGCATGAATTAGGCATCCAACAGTTTAAATCTTCTGCCTAAATGTAAAGAAACTTTGAAAAGATTTCATCAGACTTTGAAGAATACGATTCGGTCATATTGCTTTTATGTTGGAAAGGATTGGGATGAGGGTGTTCGTTTGCTGTTGTTTGTTGCTAGGGAACCAGTTCAAATAAAACCTATCATGACGTTGATATCGTAGATCCTACACCTGCAAAACAGAATCTTTATAGGACGAATCCTCTAAAGCATGAATGTTTGAAAAAGAAATTCAATTTTTACTGGAGAATGATTCTATAAAAACCAAGTAAAAATAACTGGAGTTCATCATGTATTCTTGTGCCTCAACAAGATAATACATTCCTTATATGTACTGACTATAGAAAAGTTCTTGGCTGATAGGAACCAATAATTCGTATCATATTATTCAATACCCTACTATTGTTATGAATATGACACCGCCTTGTAGAATATTCATGACTTATATGAAATGAAATTTTTGAATTCAGGCAAAAGAACCATGTAAGAAGATTGCAGAGACAAAATAAAGAACTTCGAAAGCATAGATATTTTGTCAGACTGGATGCCCATGTAGGATCAACTGTATCTTCTAGATAGAAACAGCGGATTATTCCAATATTTAATCAGTCGTGTCTCTTAGTGTGCAATTACAAGAAGACAGGAGAAGAGCTCTAAACCCGTATACCCGTTTATTCATAAGTAAGGAACAAAATAACAGGATTCAGTTAATTATAAAATGAAATTATACACTCTCTCTGTTCTGGTAATAGCAACAACAAAAACATCTATAAGCATTATTGTAGCAGACAGCTATTTTAAGTATACACTATATCGAAAACTTACACCAACGTGTGTGCAGTAGTACAATTTAATACAGTATGTTTTAAACAATAAAATTAGTACAGATTAGCGACAGGTGCCAAATTCCGTATTAAAAAGTTATCCCTTGCACAGAGCTCTACTCCAATGCAACATGTCCCCAACATAAAGCGAGTTTACAGACATCTTGGCAATGATAAATTTACTTTTAGTAACAAAGTATAAAATGTCACCATTCAGTACAATTGGGGGTAAGACAGGAATGTTAAAACCTGAAGTTAAATCTAGCATACAGACGTTTGTCTTCAAAATCTTTATTCACTACTCCTCATGAACAGAAAGTCATAGTGACATGGGGTTTTCAACAAAAGACTTCTTAAGATGTCTAGCTGGCTCTAAATGAAAATGATGCTTATCTCATGTATAATATGGTCGCCACTGTAGCCATCTTGAAAACTTCGTTATTACTACCCTTCCTAAATGGATGGTCATATCGACATGGGATTTTCACTAAAAGACTTCATGGGATGTTTGCTTGGTGTGAATGAAAATGTTGCCGATCTGACATCCGATATGGTCGTCATTGAGCCATATTGAAAATCTTGTTATCGCTACTCTTCTTAAACGGAAAATCATATTGACATGGTTCCGCGATATAGTTTCGTACCTTACATAAATTCTGAACTTTAAAGAAAAAAAAACTTCCCAGGTCCCCCCCCCCCCCGTTATCCTGGTTATATAAAAAGAAGCTTGTATCTCTTGGGCATTGTCCCTTTAGTTTGTTGTATGATTGAGGGTGTAATTTAGGTTATAGAACATAACAGCTTGGTTTCAGATCTGCACCTTTCGAAAGGGTGCTAGCTCCACTTAGTCATTTTCATTTCCTGGATTTCAAAGGTAAGTTGGAAAAAATTGGTGATAACGTTTCTTATTTTTTTTTATATTTTATAATTCGTTCATTGTATTTTCAGAAGCTGGTAATAGCTGTTATGGCAATGTTCATTTCCCCTTTTTTAGTAGCTGCTGAAGTTAGCGTACTCTGGAATAGTTCATGCTGATTTTAAAGCAATCATGGGAGCAACCATTTTGAGCCAGCTGTCTGTTTTAGATAATGCATAGTTTACATAATTACCACATGTAAATACATTTCAGTCACAGTATAGAAAAGTAGCATAGAATTATGCCAATATTCTCTTCACTTTGCATGTCGCTGTTACAAACAACTTCACATTATACTGCTCTCTCTCTCTCTCTCTCTCTCTCTCTCTCTCTCTCTCTCTCTCTCTCTCTCTCTCTCTCTCTCTCTCTCTCTCTCTCTCTCTCTCTCTCTTGTAGAGCAGAAATGTCAAGACCAGCACAGGTATTATTATTGTATGATTAAATTTTGATTGTATAGTAGTAAAGGAAAATAGGACTTTGAGATTTGAATGATCTTTGACCCCCCACCAACCTCTTCATCAGAACATATTTGTAACAAACCTGTATATTAACTTGAAACAGGTTAGAAAATATACTTGTCAGGAGAAGGCCCTCTCTCCCACTCCAGAACGGTCTAACAGTGTTTCCCCGATCATATTTGTATTAACCAGGTTTTCTAGATTTTAGACCCCTTCTATTTGTCAGAGAAAACACCCTCCCCCCCATTCCTATAACAGACTATCTTTCGAATTATACATGTTCTCTGCCTAAACAGAGACTGCAGTGTTGCGATCGATAAATGTCTAAAAATAGACTGCGGTGATTAGGAATGACCGGAACTGCGTCATAAGAATGTTCTGGAAGGATGATGAAATACTGTGCAATTTCCTTAAGGATGTTGAAATACTGTGCAATAAGAACCTTCTGGAGAATATCAGCCAGGCTATATAAGGCCGCCCAAGTGTTCAGTCTGCAGAGATGCGCTTCGCTGAGAGGATCAAAAGGTAAGTGAATTTGTTTTACTTAATAGTATTACACTCCAAGGCAAATAGGTCTGGCTTATTATATATCAAGCAGTTTAGAGAAAATTTTATTTGCCGTATTTTCTGTCATAACTATTTTCATATCTGCTTACCCTTATCGGTAAAATATCTGTTAACATACTGTCAATAATGCGAAACTCGCGTATTAAATCGTCCATGTCATATTTTACACCTCGTAAATAAGATCGTATCTGATCAAGTAATTTTTTGTAAGTAATACTAGCTATCTTACAAGCATTTTTTTTTTTTTTTCGTCTCAAGCCTGGGTTGGATCTTCTTACATGCCGTTGAAAGAGAGACACCGATACCAGAAATAATTAACAAAAATGGATTGAATAATGCTCCACTTGAGATTATACCAGAACTAGTCATTAACAATGGCAAATATGATATTACTCGAAGCATTCTATTGTAATACCTATAACATTGCTTAATACACCAGAGGTTTTTATGATAAAATTTATAATATTGCATTAGTGCGTCAACATCTTGCTTTGGAATATTTTCTGATATATGATTGAAATCGATGATCTGTTTTTTCATAATACAATTTTTTTTATACAAAAACAAAAGTTCTGGTACCAGCAATCGAATCAAGAAACTCGCGTGTTATTATTGTTAGGATCAGCTATAAAAATTCTTTATTTATCATAAGCATCTGACGAAGTATCACTATATCGTTTATCTGTTAGTACCTCATTTTTCTTTAACCAAGCGTATGAGTCAAAAGTATTTCCTACTTCACTTCCATACAAATGTGTTTTATTTACCAAATTACTGTAATCGCTTTCTGTTTCATCAATATACCCTAATACTAAACTTAATTGATCTAACGTGAAATTTTTGAGAACAAGATGTTGTCTGATAATTGCATATGCGACCACGAAATTTACTAGCATTAATTCCTTCAGCCTATGTAGCTTAATTGTTAGTATACCACCAATAGCAGAAGCTACTTTTAACATTAATTTTTCATATGGTTTTGTGAGTATTTTCTCGATTTCATTGTAATAATTTCGTAATGACAATTGTCTAGAGCGCTGGATTGATGGGAATGGAATATCATCTGCTTCACCTATGTCGTGATAAATATTTTGTGATCCCAAACTTGTTTGATCGACTTTATCAAAAAACTTTTCTCGTTCAATATCATTAAGATCACTAATTTCATCGTCAAAATCTTTGATTATTTTTAGAGATCTGTCAACAATAATCGGATCAAATTCTAGGGTTTTTTTACGTATCATTGGCATAATTGCGTTTGTGTACACTTTAATAATTAACTCGGTGTCTGGTGTTGTAGTAACGATTTTAACCAAGGTCTCTTTGCCGTGGTAGTACATGCCGAGATACTTAAAAATATCTCGTTTTGAAAAACTATCATATACCTTTTTGTTTCTTCTTATTCCCATTATTCTAGATTCTGCTAGTCTGTCGAGACTATCATGGCTAGCGTTTACTAGTTTTTTTTAAATCTTCACTTTCACCGTAAGCTTGTGCTTTTATTAAGTCCGATTTTATTATCAAATCTAAATTTCCAAGATCAAGCTCAAGAAATATTTTTTTTCAGCAGGATTTCTTCTTGTTTTTGTTCTTCTAGACAATCATCAGGATGACAGTATCTGCCTATAATGTCAAAGTTTTCTATTGCTTTTTTCAGTTGCGACCCTCGCATATGCATAACACGAAAAAAAATTTTCTTCTTCTGACAATGGGGAGTTTATCATTGGAGTTGAATTTTTTTTCTGGTATTCATCGCACGTGCTGATAGTGATTCGTCAAAAATGAATTTTTAAAGTCAAAAATATTGTCATAAAATTTTCTCGCAACAGTTATAATTGGTGGTTCCGACATTATTTTATAGCACTACATTAAATTTGATCATCGAGTGTGTATATTTGAAATGATGTCAGTCCTGGAAATGAATGTTCAGCAGCAAAAACATGAATCCGGAAATACAAGTACTTCCTGACAGTATTTGCAGTCGGAATTGTAAAATATTGTGTTGTTGAATGTAAGTGTCTCTTGTGCTATACAGTGTTGTCCAGTCGATATCATTGTTTGATCCTTCCAATTACCAATTATAAATTTGGCTAACGCTAGGGTTTAATCGACCTCGCAAATGAAATTGCCAAATAGCAACTGCAGTGGGACATTTAATTTTGATCGAAAAATTTTCAACTTCTCCGTTGGTCGTTTATTCGTGTCTATCAGAGAAAGCGTAATGAGGATAATTTTCAGGATAATATGCTGATGCGCTTAACTCAAACCCAACTCGATTGTCAGGTGCCTTAAAAAGTGTTGGAATACATCCAACATTGTTTTTATACCACTAGACAGACTGTCAACATACACTTTATTTGTCAGATCATTAGGGCTAACTGGAACATATGTCGTAGTTATTTTTTTTTTGTCTCTCATGTTTATATTACCTGACATTGCCCCACCGGATCGCCTAAGATACGGGGCAAGTTCTTCTTTTAACTGGCCATAACTAATAGCATCTGAGTCGGACGTTGGCGAGGTTGTCGGTAATCCAGTTATTTTTTAATTTGACATAGATTTCCTGTCATTGTGTCACCGGCTTTGTTAAGTTTACTGTCGTCAACTGATTTTAGTTGCGCATAACTTACCGTTTGCGTTAAATCTGCTGGTGGATATGAAGTTTCTAAACATATGACTCGCCGACCTGACATATTAATATTACCCGTAAGTGTCCCACCAGTTTTATCAGGCTTGTTATTATCCACATACTTTAACTGTAAATAACTTACCGCTTGGGTTTGATTTAAGTTTGCTGGTGGGTATCCAGTCTCCAAACCTACAATCTTTTTTCCCGACATATCTAAATTACCGCTTAAAGTTCCGCCGGCCTTGTCCAACTTGTTGTCGTCAACTGATTTAAGTTGTGCAAAACTAACAGCTTGTGTAAGGTCAACTCTTGGTGGTGGATACGTCGTTTCTAAACCAAGCACTCGCTGATTTGACATAGATAGGTTTCCTGTCATCGTATCACCAATTTTTTTTCAGGTAACCAGATAAATCAGTATCCCCGCTTGTAGTTGTAATCTCAGGAGAATCTCCTAATTTTGTTCCAAATTTTGTGTAATAGCTCATTATTTATTATTGTCTAACAATTTTTATAATATGTCGATATTAAATTTTGATACAGACAGACATCTGAAACATGTACACAACAACGAGCTTCCAGATTGCCATTATCTTATACATGTTGGCCGCACAGGATCAGGTAAAACAAATTTGCTTATGAACTTGTTGCTGGGCGATAATTTTAACTATGATCGAGTTTATATTTATACCATTAATCCACAACAAGACAAATACGAACTGCTTAGCGAATACAATAACAAACTTCGTGATGATCTTGAGGCTGGTGAAGATTTTTTTATTATCAAGCAACCAGAAGAACTTATTCCAATGAGTGAAATTGACTCTGACGAGCATAAGATAGTTGTTTTTGATGATATTCCGCTAAACAATACGGAGATGAATAAAATAAGATCCTATTTTTCATTGTCGCGTAATAAAAAATGTAATTCTGTTCATTTAGCCCAAGGTTTTTATAACGTTGACAGATTTATTCGGCGAAATACTGGTTGTTTTATATTATTTCCAGGACTGGACAACGTGTACGTCAGGAATATTGCAAACGAGCAATGTGGCGACGTAACAAAAGATAAATTTATCGAACTATATCACAAGGCAACGGCAGATAAGTATAACTTTTTCTTGTTTGATAAGCTTACACGTGATCCTTAAAAAATGTTTCGCTGTTGCATTAAGAATTATCTACAGTAGTTTAATATAAAATGGATAAACTAGCAAAGTACAGAAAACACATAGAAGATTTTTAAAAACTTGCTCAATCTCAAGCAGAATTTAAGCAGCGAGTGAAAGAAGCCCGACGTGGGCAAGTAACTGCCGCAGAAGCAGCAGCTACAGCTCTCAAACCAGTTACTGAGGCGTTATTTGGAAAACAACCCGAAACTAGGCCGCTATCAGATGAAGAAGTGAAGCAACTATAGGAAAAAGGTTTAGTCGGGCTTGTTAAAGAACAACAAGAAGCTGCTGCTGCAAAAATTATTAGAAGATCTGATGAAGAAAAGGTAAAGTTAGCTAAAAAAAACTTGTAGAACATATTGCTGATCCTGCTGCTAGACCAGCTGAACTAAGACGGCTATTAAATGATCCACTTGCACTTGAACAAAGATTAGCACAAGTAACACTAGTCGAGCCGATTGAAGAAAAGTTGAGCGATAAAAGTGAAGCCGATATATTGATGAGGGAGATGGAGAAGGAAGAGCGAGCTGAACTAGAAGCTTTTAGAAAAGAACATGGATTAGATATCCAAGATAGAGAAAGATTTGAGGAAAATCTAAAAAATATAAACAGACAAATAAAATATTACGAGTATGAATCTTTTAACAAAGAATATAATTATAAAAATGTAAGGATACGTGATATTCAAAAACCAGGTTATAATGCCGAAGAAAATATTAAGAAGTTGACGAAAATTGCAGAGCAAAGTAAGAAACATCTCGACGATGTAAAACTGGATGATAAAAACTTCAGAAAAAGTATTGGGTTATATCGGCAATGGATTATCGCAGATCTTTATATCAAAGCTATCCGTAATATAAAAGATGGCAGATATCTTAGTGAACGTAATATTAGTGGTTTGCATAGTGAGGCAAAAGAACTAGATGAAATACGTATGAGAGCAGATAAGGTTGTCCCAGACTACATAAAAGATCCTATTGCTAGACAGACTGAATTAAGTCGGTTGGTTGATAATCTAAAAGAACTTAGTGAAAGAGAATCAGATCCAGATGTGATAAGAATGCAGACTGAAAAAAAAGAACAAGAAAGACTAATAATGTACAAAGAAAAAATAAAAAATGAAATATTCGAAAAAATAGATTTAGTAGAATATCATATTTTTATGGAAGATCATGATATTGAAAATGTTGATAGCATTGATCAATGGCCAAAAAGTGAATATGATAATCTCATTAAAAAATTAGATAAAATTAGTAGAGATGACTTAGAAGCTTTCAATAAACTTTTTAAACCTACAACAGAAGAAGATTTTCAAAAAATTTATAAAAAAAACTAGAGATGACACTATTGCCGGTGTTTTTAGAGATGCTGCCGCTGATTTTCGAAATAAAAAAACTTAGTTCAAAATGGAAATTTCAAGAGGTATTTGATGGTCATGATAAACGTCGTCTCAAAGAAATCTCAGGCTCCGGGGTAAAAATATTTACATCAGTATCTGAGATGATAGGTAGATTAATGTTACTGATATCGTCAAAAGAAGCTGGTAATGTTGGTGCTGAAATTGACAATCAAATTATTGACATACTTGATCATTTGAGATCAGAAAATTTATTAACATCTGACGAATACGAAATTGTACACCGCGATTTAATTTAATCGAGGCGATATTATATAAAATGTCAGAAACATTATTACTCGACTCATCGCAAGCAACTGGATCCTGAAAAACAGTACGAGATTGGTCTAATTTCATGCACTGCATAGCATTCTATGGCCAACGTAAAAACTGGGGTGAATGATGATTTCACGTTTGTGTCGTCATCTGATCAGCGGCTTGAAATATTAAAAATTCCACAAGGAGCTTATAATATCATCGATCTAAATAAAGCAATAAAGAATTTATGACAAAAAATAATGTTGCAACTGATAAATTTGAGCTAACACCAAACTATAACAGATTAAGAACTAGAATGACGCTAAAAAATGGTATATTAATCGATTTTACATCTGCAAAAAGTATCGCATCATTAATAGGATTTTCTCATTCAACTTATGCTGCTGCTCCTGGTCAAACCAGGACTTATGACGGTGAACTGCCAGTAAATATCACCGACGTAAACACAATACTAATAAATTGTTCTGTTGCATCTGGATCTTACTCAGCCCGGGGCAGTAAAGGACAGGAAACCGGATGACAAAAACAGCAAAAAAACTTTTATGGCCGCGAGGAGAACAAATTATACAGCGCCAATCACATGATGATTGGTGAATTTTATGTAACCAGAAATATGTCTGTTAAAAATTATCTCGATTTAGCAGAAACTTATGACGTGAACGACACAGTAACAGAATTTGAGTATGTTGAGTATCTCGACGAAAATTCGAATGAACCAAATAAGGCCAGTGTCAGAACATTTAATACCAGAGACGAAGATGTATTTCTGCTGCCTCACAAAACAATGTTAGAAGTACGTGGCCAAATTATGACAGTAGCTAATCCGCCCGTCGCCATTGGAGCAGGCGCAGAAATAGCTCTTATAAATAATGGCTGGTGTTTATTCGAGAGTGCTCGATATCGATTAGCTAATCAAACTGTCGAAGATATTTCGAGTCACCTGCAAGTTGCAAGTACAATCTTAAATACTATTTCGTTTTCTGATGATTATTCCAGGTCAACTGCAACTAACATGATGTGGTTTAAGGACACTGGAGCTGGAACTGTATCTGGAGAATTTATTTCAAATGGAGTATTAGAGCATGGAGCTGATGCCAATGCAGATGTTGTAATTGTAAGAAATTTTCTCATTGCTAATGCTGTCAATTTTGGTATAGCCGCACCAGATGCAGCTGCTAACGCAGACGTTACAAGAGTTTCACTTACTGCTGCTTGTAATAATTTGGGTATAACACCACCAGGACCAGCTGCGGATGGTGTTGCAATGTTAAATATAGTTAACGGTGCAATTAGCGTAAGAAATATACGTTACAATGAAGGGTATTCCAAAAGGAAAGAACTTGCAGCAGGATCATGTCAAATTACAATGATGCTGCCATTAAGTACAGTATTTGGATTTTACAGGGACTATGATAAAGTATTTCGTGGAGTTAAACATACACTGATCCTGGACCGGGCAGAACAAAACGACTGCCTATTTAGGTCAGGCGGAGCCGATGTACAATTTATCATAAACAAACTTACGCTATGGATGCCACGAATAACACCGTCAATCACTAAAATGACAGAATTAAATAGTATACTTGATAAACACACAAACAGAATTTATTTTCAGCAACATAAAATATATCAAACAGCAGTTCCAAATACCACCGACTACACATGGCGAGTCACAACAACGTCAAGTGAACAACTCCCTCGGCAATTGTTTGTTGTCTTCCAACAGCAAGCGCGACGTTGTAACCAACAACAAAATAACGCCATATTTAATCACGCCGATGTTAGACGAATATACGCTAGACTAAATTCAAAACAATATCCGGAACGAGCGATAGAATGCAATTTTGCAAATGACGCTAATAAAAACATATCTCGGCCGTATATGTACCTGCTTGATGCAGTGCAGAAATATCAGGATGTCGGAGACGGATCTCAAATTTCTATGGAAGAATTTCGTACACTTTATCCAATATTTTATTTTGATATTAGTAAACACAACGAGAGATCTGTCGATTCTACAGCTGATATTGAAATTTCTTGGACACTCGGTGCAGTTCCAGCGGCACAGTTGTACGTATATGCGTTAATGATCAGTGACAGATTTATAACAATTGAATCTGTCGGAGGTAAAATGTCAGTGCAAGTTTAATCTGTCATCGTTATATAATGACAAAATATATTGTAAAAGAAATGTATTTAACTAATGGTCAAGTTAAAAAACTCCGACAGGGTTTACAAAAAGGTCGGCTAGTATCATTAAAAATAAAACCCGATACCGGAGGTGGTACTTTAACAAAATTAATGTTAACCAAAAACCAGGTAAACAGGTACGATCGCAAAAAACCTTTTGTGTTGAATCTGAGTGCTGCACAAATAACAGCGATGGCAAAATATGGCGGTTTCCTCGGGCCGGCATTATCTGTAGCGGTCAGAACGTTAATACCTAAAATTTTGCCAGTACTTGGTACATCAGGATTAGCAGCAGCGTCTGGCGCAGTATCCGGCGCAACGAAAAAGGCTGTCTCCGGAGACGGAATAAAGAAATTTTTTGTCTAAAGATAAATATAATGCCACGACGAAAGACGGTGCGAAAGACTAACAAAAAGACGCGATCGCGAAGAAACAAAGGCTTATTTATAGGGCCGTTGCTGGCGGGAGTAGCGGGAAGTCTACTGCCAAATCTGCTGCGAATCGGCCGAAGACTAACATTGCCAGGAACTCAGCCGTGGCTGCGTTAAGTAACTTTGATACACTTGATAAGTTAGGATCGGTTCCCGGATTTCGTGGAGTTTATTCTAAAGATGAACTAGGTCATGTTCCCGATGGTTCATGTGTGATAAATATACAAGATTTCAATGACGGATCTGGCGTACATTGGGTAGCAGTCTACGGCAATAATTATTTTGACTCATTTGGACTTCCACCAAGTAACGCGATAAAAAATACATGTCCAAGTATAAAATAATAAATTATTCGTCTAATCAAATTCAACCTGTTGGAACTTCTGCTTGTGGATATTATTGTATAATGTTCATTAAACAAATGAATAAAAGTCCAGATTTTTTAAAGTTTATTTTGCAATTTGATAAACGACCATCTCACGCCAATGATAAGATTGCGGTGAATTTTTGTATAAACTTGTAGATATAAAATGTCAACATACTGTCTCAAGTGCAAAACTAAAACACTAAAACAATAATGACATGCGAGTGCGAAAATGATGGACATCTCTGTCTTGAGCAAAATAAAATTGTTACATACTGTCAACGTTGTAATCACCGGGAAATAATTGGAACAGGTATAGATATACATAAATTAATTGGCAAATTGCCGAAACCAAAAGGCGGTTGGACATTGCCAGGCCATAAATACACTAGACCTTATAATCCGCTACACAGACAGTTGGACAAAAACGATAATCAGCTGCCAGGACAAGAGCCTTGCAATCAAGTTGATGCAATAGCAATGCACCACGACATTTGTTATCGTGACCGTGTCGGGGACAAGGCCGGTTGCGATAAAGTAATGTTAGACGAACTTCGTGACATGAAACCTGTGAATATGCGAGAGCGATTTGATCGAAGGCTGGTACAAGGTTTTATTGGAGCAAAATATAAACTCGGACTCGGCAGGTATGATGATCTGGCGTCGAAGACGCTTGCGTCTCAGTTACACAAACCTAAAAAAAAAAAAAGTTTACGCGACGTAAGGTTGTCGCAAATGCCGTTGACGATATCTGGGCAATAGATTTAGTTGATATGTCAGGCCTTCGTAAATTTAACATTGGCGTGAAATATCTTTTTAATGTTGTAGATGTGTTTAGCAAATATGCTTTTAGTGTACCAGTTCCAGATAAGACAGGAACGTCAATAACTGATGCGTTAAAACAGGTCATCGTTGGTACAGAAAGAAAACCAAACAGAATCTGGACTGATCACGGAGCAGAATTTTTTAATAAAATATTTGAGTAGTTTTTGGAACAAAATAACATCATAAAATATGTCACTGAAAATGAAGGTAAAAGTGTTGTCGTCGAGCGATTTAACCGCACACTAGACGAAAAAATACACAAGTACTTGACAGCTAAAAATACAAATAAATACATTGACAATCTACGAAACATTGTTGATGAATATAATAACACAAAGCACCGAACCACCAAAATGTCACCAAATGACGCAATTAAAAATCCAATATTAGCAAACGAAAATATGTACCGCAGACATAAATTTAAAGTTGGTGATAAAGTTAGAAGTTCTCTGACGAAAAAAACATTTGAGAAAGGATTTACTCCAAACTGGAGCGAGGAAGTATTTGTTGTTGATAAAGTATCTTTAACAATACCAGGGACATATGCGTTTAAAGATCTGGCTGGAGAACCTATCACTGGCAGTTTTTATGAACAAGAACTTCAAAAAACTGAGCAAGATATATTCGTTATTGAAAAAGTGATTAGGAAGCGCGGCAACAAAAGTTTAGTCAAATGGCGCGGGTATAGCGACAAGTTTAATAGTTGGGTGCCAACTCGGTCGATCTTGATTAAACAAATACTTGTTCGTATTTCATAAGTACAGATTTACATTTGACCGGTCTACATAAGGAAATTAAATGTAATTTTCTTGTATCATCGACTGGCATTAAATTGAATATTTTAACAAAAATAAAATCGTATTTTATGCTCCTTTGCTGGCCAGTTATTTTTAGATTTAAAAACGGTTTTATAAGTTGCCAAAATATTTGCAGTTCGGCAACAGTAAAATTAAATTTTATTATTTTTTTAGCGATATGATATTTAACATTATATCGTCCAGTTGTCGGTCTGCTGTATTTTTTGTTTGTTTGTTTGTTTGTTTGTTTTTTGTTGTTTTTTTGTCAGTGACAGCAACTACTTCATCTTCGGATTCGTTGTTATACAAAATATCATCTTCGCTATAACCAGCAGATTTATCTAAATTTCCTGCTGTAAAATTGCTGTCGACGACGCTGTCGTTGGCGACTTTATTGTTAGTGATTTTATTGTCAGCATATATATCAGCAAGCCGTTTTATCAGGTCCATATTACAATATATTTTTTATCTAGTTTATGTTAATAAGATGGCAACAGAAACAAAATCAACCGACGTAAAAAATAAAATAGCAACAGAAACAAAATCTCCTGATGTAAAATATCATCAGAAAGTTAATATATTAAATTACAAAGAACTAGCTGAAGCAGTTCGAAAATGTTTGTCAGGGTATAGTGCTCATTCTGTTGATGTTATTGTCATGCAAGGCGATTCTGATAAAATACTTCTAACAGCAGCAGAAAAAAAAACTTAATGATAGCGCTTTAATAACGCTAAAATTTGATCGCGATGATATTTTAATGTTCGCTCATAATTGTCTTACCAAAACAGAATTAAGAAATATACTTGAAAATAAATCTATCGAAAGTTGACATTGATGTTGCTGATTTTCTTGCCCCATCAGCTACAAATTTTATTATAGCTTGATTAATTTTATGATATTTTGCAGCAGCTGTTATTGATTTAAATTTAATATTTTCTCCAGTTTCAAGATTTACTGAAATTACTTGCCTAGCATATCTAGCACCACCAGTATCTCCTCTTCTACTATTTTCTTGAGATGTAACTAAATCTAAATCTTCGAAACGATTATCTGTTTTAATTTTATTAATATGATCGATAACCAAATTATTAAAAAAATAGCACCATGAAAAACCTCATAAACAAACCTATGCGAGAGATAACGAACTTGATCAGTTTTTATTCCACGTACCATCACACCAAGATAACCATCTTTTCTTAAATTTCCAACAACATTTTTTGTTTTTTTTATGTCTAACAATTTCTTTATCATTAGCCTCATACAGATCAAATACTGGATGTGGCTGAAACTCGTCCTGTAAAGACAAATTTTCAATATTATCATCATTAACTGCACCGTTAACATGATAAACTCGCCACAAAATAACGTATAAATAAATTCTTTTCTAAACATTTCGATTCTATCTATATTATCTCCTTTCACATTTATTATCATTCCAGCTGGAGTTGCTTTACCAAAAGGTCGTCCGTACCTTACATGAATAACCGAACCAAGTGTGTTTCCTGCATATAAGTTGTACTCTGGGTGAACGTGATATTCTTCCTGTTCCTCTGCTGTTATATTTTCTGACATTATACCTATAAGAAATTATATTTCTAATTGCAAAATAAACAGAAAACCAATTGAATATAAAAATATTATATATAATGTTAAAATTGCGAGATATTGCCAAGAAGAGCCTATCCGAAAATGTTGAAAAAATTGCTGCGGCATTTTCTGGCTATGATAAAAGTTATAAATTTGATAATCAAAATGTTTTAGCAAATTTTAACTCCACAAATTTATTTCATCTTTTACAACCTGTTATAGTTCAAGAACTTGCAGTTCACAAAAGTATCAAGCTAATAGTGCAATATCATGTAATTTTATCAAAGTTACGTGCAATCGAAAAAGATGTACTTGATATAATTTTTGAAAATGCAAATTTCGACAGCGAAATTGCCGAGCCATATTTAACAGCTAAATCACGAAAAATATTAACTGGAACAAATACTGCCACAGTTGCCAGTGAAATACACCAAGAAATTTGGAAATTTGAAATGATAAAGGAAGTTTTATTTTACACAGCAAGATATAACGTACTTCGCGGTAGTTCTTACGTTGATCTCCCTCAAAAAAATTAAAAACAAACAATGTTGTATAAGTATCAAAAACAGCGACAATGAGTGTTTCCGTTGGGTAATTTTGTCTGTAAGACATCCTCAAAATTGTAACTCCAACCAAGTTGAAAAATATTTGCCGTACAGAAATGAATTGGATTTTGACGGAATAACTTTTCCAGTGGCAGAAAATCAGATACCAAAGTTTGAAAAACAAAACAACATTTCAGTAAATGTTTTCGGACTAGATGAGCGAGAAAATGTTTACCCGAGATATATTTCAGAAAATGCTACGCAGTTGACAATAAATTTGTTATTTTATAAAGGACATTATTGCTGGATAAAAACTTTAACGGGTTAGTTGGCAGACAGTATAATAAGTATCATGGAATAAAAATATTTCTGTTACAGATGTTTACAAGGGTTTTCTAAACCTGAAAAACTGCAAGAGCATGTTAAATATTGTGTTAACGTTCAAAGAATAACAATGCCAACAGAGAAAGAAAAAGTATTAAAATTTAAAAATTATAATCATAAGCTAAGTATCCCATTTGTTATTTATGCAGATTTTGAGTGTCTACTTGTTCCTGTGGCAGGTGCAGAAAATGATCCAAATAAATCGAGTACAAGAAAAATACAACATGCTTCTTGCGGGGTTTCCTACAAAGTAGTTTGTTGTGCTAATGATATTTTTTCAAATCCAGTTAAAGTTATATCGTGGCAGAGATCCGGCTGTGTGGTTATTAAAAAATTTAATAGATGATGTTAATAAAATATCGAAATTCAAAACAGCTCCAATAAAAATAACATCCAAAGAACAACTTGATTTTGATAATGCAGTTCATTGTCATATCTACGAAAAGTTGTTAGTAGTCTCTAACGGAGTCCATGATAAAGTGCGAGATCACTGTCATCTAATTGGCAATTGCAATCTAAAATTTCATGCTCCAAAATTTATTCCTGTAGTTTTACATAATTTTCGTGGTTATGATAGTCATATCATTGTAGAAGCTTTTGGCAATGAGGAAATTAAATCTAAGCTAAAACTCGACAATGTAGTAAATTGTATACCTAATAATTTTGAAAAATATATATCAGTTACTCTTGGCAAATTACGTTTCATTGACAGTCTGCAATTTATGGCAGCTCCGCTAGATGAACTTGTAAAAGGTTGTAACAATTTCAGTAATCTAAAAAGTTGTTTTGGTGAAAACTACGTCGATCTGACAAAAAAAAGGTGTCTTTCCATACGAGTATCTCGACAACTGGAGCAGATTTGATGAAACTTCTCTGCCTGGCAAGGACAAGTTTTATTCACAGCTGAAAAGGCGAAGGTATATCAGACGACAAGTACAAATATGCACAGGATATTTGGAATAAATTCGAATGCAGGACATTTGGTGATTATCATGATTTATATCTGAAAACAGATGTGTTATTGTTAGCTGATGTTTTTGAAAGTTTTCGTAGAGTTAGTCATGAAAATTATGGATTAGACCCCTGTTGGCATTATTCCGCTCCAGGACTATCTTGGGATGCTCTGCTAAAAACAAGATAGAATTGGATCTCTTGACAGATGTTGATATGTTTAATTTTATTGAAAAAGATATCAGAGGCGGAATTAGCGTCATAACAAAAAAATATGCAGTAGCTAATAATAAATGTCTGGTAAATTACGATAAAAATTTACCGTCAAATTATATTATTTATCTGGATAATAATTATTTGTATGGTTGGGCAATGTCAGAGCCGATGCCGTGCAGTGGATTTCATTGGATAACTACAGATCAATTTCTTAGCGAAACAGAAAAAAATCTCCCAGAAAATTTCAGTTATTTTGTTGAAGTAGATCTCGATTATCCTAGGTCACTGCACAACCTACATAACGATTTTCCGTTTTGTGCAGAGTCCATGGCGATATACTATAGTTTATTATCACCTGAACAACAGGCAGCGACAAAAGCAAAAAATTCGACTGTTAATAAGCTAGTTCCAAATTTACTCAGTAAACGGAATTACGTTTTGCACTATAGAAACCTAAAATAAGCAGTCGACCACGGCTTAGTCTTAAGGAAAGTTCATCGCGTGTTAAAATTCAAACAATCTCGTTGGATGGCAGATTATATTGATTTAAATACCAAACGTCGCGCAACTTCTAGGACTGAATTTGAGAAGAACTTCTTTAAGCTTATGAACAATTCCGTATTTGGTAAGACGATGGAGAATATTCGAAAACGCGTAAATATTGAGATTGTAAACGACATAAATCGCAGGAATAAATTAGTTAACGATGAGGGTTTTGTCAGTATGAAAATATTTAACGACAGTCTCGTTACAATACAGCGATGAAAGACAAATTTAAAGTTAATTAACCAATTTATGTTGGTGGGTCTGTATTGGACATATCAAAGTGGTTGCTGCACGATTTTCACTACGGATATGTTAAGAGAGTCTGGCCAGATTCAAACTTATTGTTTACCGATACAGATTCGCTAGTTTATGATATAAAATGTGAGGATGTCAATCAGGATATTTATGACCACCGTGACCTATTTGATTTATCGGACTATCCGGAGAGAAGTGGATTTCATGATCCAGCTAACAAGAAAGTTATTAGTAAATTTAAGGACGAATTTTTGTTTGTGCCAGTTAAGGAATTTGTCGGACTATGAAATAAAATGTACGCCGTAATTTTAGATGACGATAAACTGACAAAAAAAGCAAAAGGTATTCCTCGTGGGTATGTGAAAAAATGTATGAAATTTGATGATTTTAAAGCACCACTAAACAATAATGTCAGCTTTATTAAAACAAATGTTATTAGATCAATCATCACAAACTTGAAACAGATACAATTATTAAACGTGGATTAAGTAATTTTGATGACAAACGCTATTGCGAGGACGGGGTTAATACATTAGCTATTGGACATTTATTGTCTAAACTTTAGAAATAATGTTTGAAAATTTAACATTAGCCGATGGAGTTAATAGTAAGGTTAAGGTGTTGATGATTAACGACCAACCACTACCGTTTGAATTTAATGATGAAATTTCAGGTATTTGTTTTAGTAAATTTAATAGAATAAAACTCTCGCTTATTAAATCAGATGACAGCAAATATTTTGATTATCTTGAAAAGTTGAGAGTCAATCTCGGTAAAAAATATATTAATCTTCATAATCCAATCAGCCAGGAAAAATATACCAAAATAAATATTGACCTAAACCGCTCGAGGGTTTTTGCAAAAGGTTATAAGTATTATGTCAACAGGGTAAAAATGAGAGAGTTATTTGAATGTCATCGAAAAGTAAGTGGAAAAGTTAAATTTCATTTGTATAAACATGATGACAAATTATTTCTGGTAGCTACTGTAGAAATATTAATTATTGGCGAAGAAGTTCTTTAAATAAAAGACCTAAATTTTCAAGAACAAATTCACCTACCTTTGATCCTCTCAGCGAAGCGCATCTCTGCAGACTGAACACTTGGGCGGCCTTATATAGCCTGGCTGATATTCTCCAGAAAGTTCTTATTAGACAATATTTCATCATCCTTCCGGAAATTGCACAGTATTTCATCATCCTTCCAGAACATTCTTATGACGCAGTTCCGGTCATTCCTAATCACCGCAGTCTATTTTTAGACATTTTTCGATCGCAACACTGCAGTCTCTGTTTAGGCAGAGAACATGTAAAATTCGAAAGATAGTCTCTTATAGGAATGGGGGGGAGGGTGTTTTCTCTGACAAATAGAAGGGGTCTAAAATCTAGAAAACCTGGTTAATACAAATATGATCGGGGAAACACTGTTAGACCGTTCTGGAATGGGAGAGAGGGTCTTCTCCTGACAAGTATATTTTCTAACCTGTTTCAAGTTAAGATACAGGTTCGTTACAAATATGTTCTGATGAAGGGGTTGGTGGGGGGTCAAAGATCATTCAAATCTCAAAGTCCTATTTTCCTTTACTACTTGTATAGGTGAAACATTTATGTCACAAGAATGTAAACAGTCCTTTTTAATAATTATTAAGCATTCTTCAACAGAAACAGTATTCATTAGTACCAAAGTCCTAGCCACCACCCAACCCCCATTGAAAAGTGAGCTTTATTAAAAAAGCAAATTACATTTTCTCAAAATGGCATCCATTTTTGTACTAAAAGGCCGGAGTATGAAACTTGACACAATTATTTGTGAGATGTTACTGATAAATTGTACAGTTTGAACATGAATCAGGTTCACAGAGGTCAAATGCTAATATCTTTATTAATTCTTCTATTGCAGGAAGCAAATCTGCTTTGTCATCATTCTTTCCTTACTTTAATTATGAATGAAGAAGAAAAAAAAACAACACTTTCATATATTTGTTTCCACTTAATCCATCAGTTTTAATTTTAAGCTGACTTTACTCCTGTATCCTAAGACGTTTAATTTCTCCTTAATGAATGACATTTCACACACAATACTACCACAAGGCGTTTCTATAAGAACGAGCAAATTAGGCATAATCGGCTTTTTTCTCACACAATATAGATATTAATATACCATTTGATCGAGAAAATGAAACATGATGATATAAAAGAAAAGAAAAATAATTCCACAAATTCTCATAGGTATTATAAGATTTCGCTCTACAGTTTCGCACTTCGCGTATGATTTGGTCTTTAAAGGAAAACAAATTCACAGGTTCTCCTCACTGGTTATCATGTCTTGTTGAAAAAGACATTGTATATTTTAGGTTTTGTTAAAATAATTTTCAGCTCCCTTTTATTTTGTTGGATGACTCATGGGTGTAATTTGGGTTGTTTGGTAAACAGCTTGGCCATATATCAGATGTGCACCTATCATAAGGCTGCTACCTCCGCTTGGTCATTTTCACTTCCTGGACTTCAAAGGTAAATTGAAAAAAAAGTAACCAAAACAACAAACTTTTTATTGTTTTCTAAATATATTTAATAATTCATTTCTTGTACATTCAGAAGCTGGTAATATCTGCTCTGGCAAAAATTAATTTTCGCTGTTTAAGTGACTGCATAATTTAGTATACTTTGGACTAGTTCATATAAATTTTTGAAAATATGGGAGCAACTATTTTGATCTGCTGTCTGATAGTGCATAGTTTCCATAATTACCACATGTAAAGAAATCTTAATCACAGCACATGAAAGTGGCATAAATGAGAACATTCTCTCCATTGTGCATATAACCAATGTAAATAACATCACGGTATACCGGTCTCTTTCTCAGATGAACATAATAACTGTATAGCAGAACCCATGGTGTTTTCACCAAAGATATCTTTGTATGACTAGCTGGTTCTAAATGCAAACGGTTCTGAGTTGTATAATATCGCCACCAATGCAGCCATATTGAACATCTTGTTATCGCTACTCCTCCTGAATGGATATCCATATCAGCATGCGGTTTTCACTAAAAGACTTGCTATGACGTCTAGCTGGTCCTAAATAAAAATGGTTCCAATTTGTCTCAATATGACCACCACGGCAGCCATCTCGAAAATCTTTTTATCGCTACTCCTGAATCGAAAGTTATATTGACATAGGGTTTTCACTATATGACTTATAAGATTTTTTTTATGATGTCCATTGGTCCTGTATGAAAATGATGCCCAAATGATTTCCAATATGGCCACCACTGCAGACATCTTGAAAATCGTGTTATCTCTACTCCTCCTGAAGGAAAAGTTATATTTACATGGTGTTTTCACTAGAAGACATCTTACAATGTCTACTTAGTCCTAAATGGTGTGGATTGCATATCCAATATGGCAGACACACAAGCCATTTTGAAAATCTGATCACTACACCTCTGAATTTATACTCATATCAACATGGGGTTGTTACTGAAAGACTTCTGATAGTATCTAGTTGGTCCTAAATAAAAAAAACGGTGACTGTTCAGGCATGCAGGAAGTCTACGACATTGGTTATATTGAAAATCTTGTTATTACTACTTGTCCTAAATATCAACATGGGAGTTTCACTAAAAGATGCCTTATGATGAATAGCAGGTTAGAAATGAAAATGGCGACGATCTGACTTGCAATATGGCCACCACAATGCCATTTTTAAAATCTTGTTATTGCTACTTCTCATAGATGTCTGGTCATATGGACCTGTTTCCATAGCTGGTCCTAAATGGAAATGGTTTCAATGTGATATACAGTATAGCTGCTATGGCAGACATCTTGAAAATCTTGTTATCATTACTCCTCCAAAATGAAAAAAAAAAAAAAAAAAAATTTGGTTTTCACCAGTCGCTGTGATGTCTTGTTAATCCTAAATAAAAATGGTGCTGATCTGACATCCAATATGGCCGCCAAGGTGGTCACATTGAAAATCTTATTATTGATTTATTCTTAAATGTAAAGCCATTTTGACGTGGGGTTTTCAAAAGAAAAGTTCTTATTCTGTCTAGTTGGTCGTAAATAAAAACGATCCTAAATTATCCAAAATATGGCCACCATGGTGGCCATCTTAAAAATATTATCTTTGCTTCTCACAAATAGATGGCCCTGTAAACATGGAGTTTTCACAAACAGACGTCTTATGATACCTAGTGGTTCTTGAAAGAAAATGGTGCCAATCGAACATCCAATATGGCTGCAATGTCGGCCGTCTTAAGAACCTTATTTTCACCATTCCTTCTGAATGGATGATGATATTAACATGGGGTTTTCACTAAAAGATTTATAATGGTGCCTTCTTGGTCTCGAATGAACATGGTGCCAATCTGACATTGAATATGTCCACCACAGCAGATAATTTGAAATCCTGTTATCGCTGTAGAATATAAAATACGATTTCAACACTCATCAGTTAAAAGGGAGAAATTGTCCTTTCTTGAATTGCTGGAAATTCTTTTCAAATAATAGAGCGTAATTCCCTCTGAGTGACTAATTTGTAGCATCCTACAAGATACCATTATCAATAGCTTCTTCATCACATGTGGTTAAGAATTTTAACAATGCTTTTACAGTTAGGTCAAATACAGACATACCATCAGGATAACAAAAGTGAGTTAGACATACCCCATTGATGTAACAACCTACATTTGATTTACATAATCTCTGATTCAAATCATCAATTTAAACGTTTAAATGAAAAGGGTACATGACTCCTCTTTGTCTAACCCTACTCGTTGCTATATACGCCTAACAGGGCATGAGCTCCTCTTACAGAGAATAACTGACTACTATAAATAGCAACACAAAAAGTTACAAAATATGCACAGATACAGTTATCCCACAAAATCGCAGGAGGTTTATTGTGGTAGATCCTATCAAATTCCTTTCCAGGATCTATAAAACAAAGTGTGTACATGAATATCATGTGCGAAATAATATTGCTCAATTTTCAAACATCAGTAAAACAGTACTTTCTAAATCTGGAATGATTTCAACACATGTTCGAAACTCTTTGCAGTTAAGGTGTCAGTAGCAATAGGCATGCAACTATCTTTGTCTATGATATCACTGGACTAGCTTTCCACAATAGGAATAAGTACAACGTCAGAAAAAACGAACACAAGACGATAACAAGAAGAAGAACAACAACAAATCTCAAACAAAACAATTAAAA
>JAECUM010011977.1:0-27230 GCA_016617855.1 Megalonaias nervosa
CCCAAACCAAATACTTGATATTGCCGCGTATGGATATTATGAAAGAGAAAAATATGTAAAACCAGAATATGTTAAATCTCTAAAACATGATAATTGGATCAAGGATGTATATCGTATCCTTGTTGATATTCCAAAAATCAGATCTAGTGAAGATATTAAGGATTTTAACGAATTTGGCATGGCTGTAAATAGATATGTAGAAAAGGTTGAACAAGGTAAACGATCACCACCACAATTTGAATTACCAACACCACAATTTGAATCATCACAACCACCACAATTTGAATCATCACAACCACCACAATTTGAATCATCACCAATATCATCACCACATCTCAAATTTCCATCACCAGAGCAACCAATACCACGACTGCAACCACTATTACAACAACACAAGATACTACAACAACAACAAGAAATACAACAACAACGAGAACAACGAAAACAAGAACAACAAGAAACAATAAAACGATTACGAGAACAACGAAAAACACCAAAAACATTTGAACAATTACTTCGTGTTTATCCAGAACCACAAAAAACACCACCGAAACCAAGTAAAAAGAAACCACCGGAACAAGTTGAAGAGGAAGAAGAAGTATTTCAAGACGCTCCAGGCGCAACTGGAAGTGGTTTAGGAAGTGGCCTTATTACTTGTCCCAATAACGTTCTTGCTGATGTCGATCGATTAGAAATTCTCATCGGAGGAAAAAGAGCTGGTAATAATTCCCCAGAAATCATTAATGAAGCAGCTGATATTTGCAAACGATTATTTAGTGGCGGCATCATGGATATTAATGTATATCGATCTCTCATTAATGAAATCAGTGACGATTATTATAGTGATTAAGTATGTAATTAGTGATAAAGTCACTTAATAATAAAATGATCATACACAATACTCGTGGACCTACCATGGTCAGGGTAATAAACTCTCGATTACCAGTATACAAAACGACCTACGGAGATGGATTAGGTGATATTGTTCAGGGTCTGTTTAGAAGAATAGCCCCAAAAGCAATACCGATTGCAAAGCAGCTAGGAATGAAAGCTATTGATGTTGTTCGTGAAAAAGGTATAGGCGCTGTTGGTAATCTCGCTAGCAAAGCGTTTTCAGCAATTAAGATAGACTATCACGATTAATACGCAGACCGACCCGACCTCAACCTGTGAAATTACCTAGCACTGAAGTGATGCCCGCAAGTGTAAGTAAAATAATAAATCAAGCAGCTAATCAAAAACTAGCGGAGTTGGCTGATATCCCGATGTCGGAAAAGGAAAAAAATATAACCGCTAGTCTGATAGCAGGTAGTGGTCTTCGTGTTAGACGAAGACGATAATAATAAAGATGTTTAAGCGCATGTCTGACCCCGCGTTTGACATGGACGCACCAGTTCTCAAAGATGAGTCTGTGCGCGATTATCAGTATTATTCTTACGACGCACGAATTCCAAATCAGCGTGGAAGAATCGAACTACAGGTTCAGGATACAAGTAGATATTTCTTACCCGCTGAAGCTTTTATTGAAGTAGAAGGTGAAATTTTAAATAACGCTGTTCCTGCAGCACCAGTAGCATACGCCGCTGATGTTAGTGTCGGTTTTGTTAATAATGGTATTATGGCGTTATTTGATAGCGCTACGTACATGATTGACGGAAAATATATTGAATCAATTCAGAAAGACGTCGATGTTGCCACGACAATACTAGGCCTTGCAAGATACAGCGACGATTACTCAAGATCAGCTGGTCCATCAATGATGTTTGTGAAAGATACTTCTAATTCTCCAGAGCATCAGCAATATGAACTAAGACGACCAAGAAACTTCGCCAACAACGCTGATGCTGATGTGTGGCCGGTGGTTCATGGCGCTGATCCAGATTTCAACTTAGGATTTAGATCACGTCGAGCAATGTTAAGTGGTAATAGGAGAGTATTTTCATGTGCAATTCCACTGTCACATATCTTTGGATTCTGTAGAAATGTTAGAAAAGTCATTTTCGGAGCCAAACACACAGTTGTACTAGTACGAAAAGGCGATGATAATGATGCAATCTGGCGACCCGCTGGTACTGATCCTGGTATAGTAATACTAACAAAACTTTCCCTGTGGATGCCAGTGATGACTTCGTCAATATCCGAAGATGACCGGTTGTTATCTTTTATGAGTCAAGGCGGTAAATCAACGTTGTCATGGTTGACTATGACCACAGATGCTGTTCAGAGTGCAATTGATGGTTTATTTACATGGCAGATAGCTTCTCAACAAGGTGTTTCTGCACCAAGACATATATTTATTGCGTTTCAAAATACTGCACGAATAAACGAACAAAATCTTAGTATTATGATATTTGATGATCTTGGTGTTTCTGAGGTTTCATTAAGGATAAATGGACACCAAGAACCATCCGAGGATATTTTGTTAAATTTCGATCAAAATCATGTAGCACGTGCATATCATCGTCTTATGACGTTTATGGGTCGTGATCAAAACATCGATACTGGTTGACAAATATCGCAGCTAGATTTTACAACGCTGTATCCGATTTATTACTTTTCACTAGAACATTTAGATTTAACAAGACAATCTGTTGTAGATATTCATTTTCGAGCTCGTGTTAATAGAGATGTTGTAAATATCCCTAATTACAGAGCAATCGCCGTTATACTCAGCGATAAATCGATGTTACTCGAAGGTGTTGGTGGACGAATGAGAGTTATTGATGCTCCAGTAGAAAATATGTAAAATATTTTCTAAACATGTAATTAGATCGTTCATAATAATTATAATGTCATATCATCACGTTAGTGTGAGTCTGACTCCTGGTCAGATTAAAAGGCTGCAATCAGCATCAAAAAATAATTGTGGAATAAAAATATTGCTAAAACGAGAACAGATGACCGGTGCAAATAAACTGTCGTTGACCGAGCGTCAGTTTAAAAACTTCAACGACGCTAAAAAATCAAATAAAGGCGTCAAACTTAATCTTTCTGCGGGCGCCATCAAAGATATTGTTAAAACGGGTGGTATATTTCCACTTCTCGCAGCAATACCAGCATTAATAGCAGCTGCAGCACCAGCCGTTGCAAAGGCAGCTGCGCTAGGTGCTGTTGGAACAGCTGCTGGAATGGCATTAAAGAAAGCAACCGGACAAGGAATCAAAAAAAAGGGAAAAGGTCTAAGATTGCCAGGGACTCCACACTGGTACGGAAAGGGTTTAAGATTACCAGGGACTCCACACTGGTACGGAAAAGGCCTAAGATTACCAGGGACAGTTTACTAATAACACCCATGTCCAATTTTGATTTACTTAATACTGCTAAGCAATTAAAAATAAAAAATTTCAGAGGTGTTTTTATGCGCGATCAATTACCAAAAAAACCAAACAATATTGAAACCAGTATCATTAATCTCGATAAAAACTCTGGCCCAGGCACGCACTGGGTCGGATATGCAATTGATCCACGTGGAATTATTTATTTCGATTCGTATGGATTAGCACCACCAAAAGAATTTCTTCATTACGTTAGCAATAATACTGCTCCAATCTGGTATTCAACGCTACCGACACAAAAATAACTGATCCTCCAATATGCGGCCGTGAAACCCTCGCTATGCTTGATGCTGTATCAAAATCAACAACACCGCCTCATAAAGTCGTGCACGCGTTCACTACACTACGTCATAGCACTTAAACTGATATCAGTAAATATAATGGTAGATATTTACGGAAGATCCTCAGGTAAAACTCAGAAGGTCGATTTATCTAAATATGCAACCATTGATCAGCTCAGAAATGAAATCGATGATTTATTAAATATAACGAATGTGGATCAAAATGAAGTCGTCGTTTTTCAGGATAAACAAGGACGATTAAAAACGAGTAATATACAACTACTAGATGTTCTTGTACGAATTCCCAACGCGGTTGTTAATAATGTCGTTACTTTCACTGATCAGGGTAAAATACAGGATTCTGGTAAGTCGGTTAACGATTATGTTAAGAAAACTGGTGATGTATTTACCGGTGATGTTATTATGTCAGGAAGAAAAATTACATATCTTGGAGATCCAATCGCAGATGCAGACGCAGCAACAAAAAAATACGTCGATGATCAAGAATCCAAATACGTGTCAGTACGCGGTGGTATAATGCGTGCATTTCTTGACATGAATAATAATGGTATTAATAATCTCAGAACACCAGAAACAGATTTCGACGCTGCAACGAAGAAATACGTCGACGATAAGGAAATTCCAATAATGACTTCGTTAACGACAATTAATGATGGAATTGCTTCATTTAGAACTGAATATTTTAATCACGTACAAACATTTCTAAATTTTCGTAGAAATATAAACAGATCTATTAATGACTTTTTTGGAACTCCACCAAATGTTATTATTAATCTCGCTGACATTAACGCAAGACTCAACGATATTATTAGTGGTATTCCTAACATTATTCAAAAAACTAATCTCGTTAAAATTCCTCACAAACAGATCATTAATATCGTGTACACAGTCGCATCAGGAAAAGCAACATGGTCGCAGGAAAATAACACTTTTAAACACACTGCAGAGGTTACTGGTGTATACAGATTATCTGTATTTAGTAGTGCAAAATTCAGTATATTTACCACATTTCCATGGCGTCATTCAACCGATGATTTTTCTGGAATTGTGTCTATAGTGTTAAATAAAGATACTGAAGAAACGTTTATGCTAATAGCGAATGATAAAAAGTTAACCGCAGCGACTTATTGGTGGTGTATTGAGTTCGTAGCTGAAACTCCCGAATTAGTTATTTAAATAAGTATAATGAATCAAGAATCATTTATCGACGTTCAACGTCACAGATACGCTCAAGTATGTGAGTGTCAAACTAAACTAAAAAATATCATCGACGATTACACGATAAAGGTAAAAAAATATCGTCGTCGTATGGTCGTTATTGATATAATGGTATACTCGGTTTCTGCTGTTATTGCTGGAACTGGATTATTATTATCAACGATAACGATGACAGCGCCTGCAGTTGTAACGATTATAGTTTCAACGGCAACAACATGCGCAGGTATTTTCAGTATTATCGCTAAGAAAATATCTACGTGTACGAATGATAAACTAAACGAGTACGTGATGAAATTGCACACAGCAACAGCCGCATACACTAAATTATGCTCGTATATTTCAGCGTATCTCGGTGATGGTAAAATATCCGATGAGGAGTTCGTAACGATAATGAAAACCTACGATGAAGCGTTCATAATCGCTAGTGATAATAACGGAAAGATGGAGAATTAAATAATAACGATAATAATAATGTCAGAGTCGCAATTACTTCAGCAGATCGTAGCTAATACAACGCCGTCAAAAACTACTATGATATCATTAAGTTCAGCCAATCCTGAATTTAGCGTTAATTTTCCGACTGCAATTCCAGCAAAGGAAATAGCATTAGCGCAATTACGAGTTTATTATAGTTGGCCTAATATTAGATCAAAACCGTTTGGTGGACAACCAGCAAATAATTCACTGGTATTCGCGAATAAAAATAAACCGGATGGAACACCTGACTGGCAGGTTGTTGGAATTTCAACGGGCAGTTATCAAATGGAACAGATTAATGATGAGTTCCAACGCAGAATTAAATCTATCACGGGGAAAGAATCTAAAATAGCGATTACTGTTTATGAACCAACACTATCAGCGGCGATTGAAATAAATTCTCCTGATTATCTCGTAGATATTTATCAAAGTTCGATCAGATCCGTGTTAGGATGGCCTGATGTCGCACCTGTTTATAATGGAGTTTCAGAACCAAAACTAGAAGAATTTAAAACGAGTGAAGAAAAATTCATTAAAAATCCAGAATATCGAGAAAAACGTCCATGGAATCGTATAGTATTTAGATCTGATCCAAACGAAGATAGATATTATTTTACCGATTTTTACGGTAAAAGAATTCCCAAGATAAATAGATCAGCATTTAATGTTATCGTTACACCAGGGGCGATAAATCGAGATATTGTTGATGTAGAATTTATTAAACATTTTTTAGATACTCTTAAACCTGAATACGATAAAACGTTTAATGATTTAAGAAATTTACTTATTTCATTATCACAACATTATAATGAAAGTGTAAAGCAGCAAATAATTGAGTCAATAAAACATTTAAATGGTATCTTATTCGATTTATACATCGCCAATCGAAGTACCATAAACGTTGCAACTGATCTTAGTAGAATTGGTTTCACAAATCCAGAATCTAGGCAATTATTTCTTGATCATTATAAAATAACAGAAAAAGATTTACAAACATTTGTTATACCGGATTTAAATAACGCTGAAATGAAGAAATCATTAAATGATCTTATTGAAGAATATTATCCGGGAGTAATTGAATCGTGGAGAAAAATATCCCCACCACCGGCTATACTAAAACACAATAACAACCCCTTTGGTGCCGGTAGACATATATCACCGGGCATTGTAAACATAACATCAGTTATTGCAGTCAATCTAGTATGTGATGTTATTGAAGGTAGCTATCAGGTAGATCTTTCTAAATCTAACCACCGCAGTGGCACTGCGGAGCAAGGGTACATATTATTCAGTTTTAGCCCGATTGTTCCACCAGGCTGGTTAATTGTGGCAGAACCAATTAATCCCGTTTACCTGCGAGTTCATAATCCATTTCTGACAAGAATAAATTTCTAACTCACTGACCAAAATAATAGAATTCTGGACACGAGGAACGAATCTCTTAATATAAACCTGTATATACGCTCATAGAACGTTTTTATTATAACAATATCCGGATGTTTATTCTTTTGTTTACATAAAATCCGTACACAATGAAATCTAGAAAGTTGTGGCTGCATATTGATTATTCCATAACATGTGCGTAAAGTTATTTTAAGACCGCTATATAACTAAATCAATATCCGCTGTTACGGCCCACGCATAGACTCAGTGTTATACAGAATTATATATATTTTGGAAAACTAGAAATATAAAATCTCATTTTAGACAGAAAAATGTGGTTTTTGTTAAGAATATTGTAGTTTTTTAGGAATAACGATATGACTGACACATTGGTAAACACATGTTAACTTTTTCAATATGTATTTATAACAAGGTCCGATAGCTCAGTTGATAGCGTGTAGAAACTCTCATCCGGAGGGTCACAGTTCGAAACCCAAGAAGGATAAATTATCTGCGGGGGCGATTTTATGCCAAAATTTATAATTTATTGGGGGCTTCAGCCACCCCCGTCTTCAGAGTACACCAATCCACTACGTCAACACGTGGTGGATTCACTTTTGTGAATAACCCATTGGTTGATCGTTATGGGTTGGTGTGCTAGCGTGAAGACGGCATTTTTCATCATCTCATCATCATATCATCTCATCAAAATATACAGCGGGGGGTGATATGAGGTCGTGACCTTGTGACTTCACTAAAAGGGTACCCCACACAGGGGCCATTCCAAAAGACACAATCGCAAACTAAAAATAAACCTAATGAGATTCGGTCACAAAGACCAATCAGCCTTTGAGTTCTTAGAGTTTCGGTTGCGGATATCTAGGAATTCTTGTAAGGCAACAATAAACAGAATCTGATTGGTCACAAAATAAGACCTACACGTACAGACAACCCTCTGAGCCTCTAAAGTTTCGGTTACGGATATTTAGGGGTCTCTTTGAGGGTAAATGTCTAAACAAAGATTCGGAACCTCATTAGGTTTATCTGATACAACTATGGAATGGTAGACCGAATGTCACCCCGCGCTGTATATTTTTTGTTTATTTTTATATTAAATATAAAAAATAAATATATATAATGAACCATGAAAACATCAATGATATTATTTCTGCTATTAAAACACTAAAACATAATGGAATAAAAATATCTGATAATCTCGACCCTCAGAAAATCATGTGCGATTTTGAATTACTGCAACAGAGAAAATTTGATAATAAATATACACTATCTTCAAACTACAGATTTATAAAATTAATTTATCAATCCATGCTTGAATCACTAGCCATGGTAAACGACAATCAGGTAAAGCTATTTGCACCTCTTGCACGTTCTATCGAAAATATTAAATCCGAACTGTCTCACGAGTACGAAAGAAAAAAGATTGTGGATAATCGTGTAATGCAATTAAGAAAGATTATGCTATCTGATTCTGTAAAAAATGATAATGACGCTGAGAGCGGTGAAGATGAACCCCTGACAGAGTCAGTGACTGTAATTATGGCTAAACAAAATCCTTGGGAAAATTAACAGAGTCGAACTATTTGTTTTTGTAAGAATAGAGAGTTAGATATATTCAAATACTATTCGCTGATCATATGTTTTCGAAAATGCAGATCTAGTAATATTATCTGCAACGAATTTTACTGAAGGTGGTACTATGTCAAAATATTTGGCAGCAGAATTAATTGACTTGAACATAATTTCTTCACCATCTACATTTACAGATTTAACAGATCTTGCAAATCGTGCGCCACCAGTGTTTCCAGATTTACAATTTTGACTCTGTGTAGTAATTCGTAGATTTCCAAGTGAGTTATCAAGCTTATTGCCGTTGATGTGGTCAACCACATATCCATCTTTGATTATTCAAAAAAACACTCGTATGTAAATCTATGTGAGTAATATTTTTTATTTCCTTTGGTATTAAACGCAAGATAACCAGTATTGGTAACACTACCTACTGGTTTTTTCAATCTGCAGTTTCTAATCACGCCATCACGAGATGCTTCATAATTGGTAAGGATTGGATGTGACACAAACTCATTTTGTTCCATTTATATATAATACTATTTGTTTAAATCATTATTTTTTTTTGAAAATCTAGCCAAATAATCTTCTTCGGTTTTTATAGGAGAGTCAGCGTTATTTTTTTGTCATAATATCGTTTTAATTCTCTGTATTTTTTACCACCGCATTGCGCGCACAGTTGAGTTTTTCCTCGCACTCCAGCACTACACACAATACACGGTTTTGGTCCTAGACTTCCATTTCTGACACATTGCATATGATAACTACAATATTCATTCACGCATGATTTATTACAAGTAGAAGTATATCCAATTTTGAGCCAAGCACATTTGTTTTGTGTTTCAATCATATACAAAAGATTAATGTTCAATTAAATATATACTTGCCCTAATTATAATATGGAGGAATTATCCGTTATTGAACCTTCCCCTGCTAGATTTGACCTTGACAGACTATCAGAATATAAACTCAGTAATTCGATGCAGGATCTGGCATTAATGGTAATCGAACGTATTCGTGAAGCAAAAAAGGAATTTCGTGACGATGGTGCAGTTCATGCATGGTCAACATTCAGAGTTGGAAATGTTATTAATATGATGAACGACAAACGAGGAAAAGTAATTATTAATCACCTTGATAATCAAAAATATTTTATTTTAATAAAATTTATTGTAAATACAGAAGAAGATATTTGGATTATTCGTGATAAGCGTGATCCAGTCCGTGTGCAGCCCGGGGGTAATATTGTTCTTTTAAGTAATAAATCTAAGCCCGGAATACTTACTGGCATTGATAAACCCTATTATATACAAAGTTATCCAGCAACTGCAGTTGTATACGGAATATCTCCGCTAAATAATAAACCTAATATTACGGATCTGAAACCGATGAAAATATCAAGAATAAACTGCGTAGCTGAACGAGTTACAGAACATTTTACAAATGCGATACGTGGTAATGGTTTAACTGATTTAAGACGTAAAAAAATAAACACATGGGCAGAGTCCGTTAAAGATGCTGGTGCATCTATTAAGGATGTTGCTGAACTAGAAAAGTTATTAAGATTTCCAATAACAGTAAAAACACTAACCGGAGAGATATTATACGAACCAAAATATATAAAAAATGGAAACCCTATAACAATCGTTGATCATAATGCACATGCATGGACCAATGCTGTAACGATATTTCCACGAGATAGAAAAGTTAAGTTTTATAACGGTGATATATTTGATTTTATTAAAAATATCAGCAAAAGCGACCCTGTGTCTGTTTGGTTATTTCAGAGTTCGGAATATGATCATTACGATCAGTTTGTACGGCCTAACGGTGATATTTATCGTACAGAATCTCTCCATGAAGAAATGAAACATCTTGCATTGAAATATACCTCTGATGATGTCATAGTTGGACAATTACTGAATAACTGTTTTACCGTACCATCGGTTGCTGCCCATTTCGCTCAGGAAAAAAATTCATGGAAAACGACACGATCAGAATTCCTTGAAGATATCAAGAAAAGCTGTGTAGAATATGGTCACGGTGGATTATGGAACACCAAATACAACCATAGTGATGTTATCTCGGTTGATATGGTAGCGTGTTATCCTGGGAGTTTTCTTGGATATGGAGTATGTTCTAAGTACTTTAAGAGATTCGGACATCCTACACATGACATGACCAGGGTTGCGATAAACGGATATTTACCAGATGTTGACTTAACCGGATTTGCTCATGTAGAATTATTCGAATTTGCAGAAAATCTCCATCCGATTACTTATGCTTGGTTTGGAAGACATTTTTCAGAGCGATGTTGGGTTCCGATAGTACTATTGCGATATATGCTTGATGTTGGATTTTTAATATCGTTGAGAGTAACTGAAGCGATTATATCGTATAGTTCACAGAAGCAAGTTTGGTTACCAGAACCGAACAGATTTAATATCGATGATACCAGAAAAGAATTCCCTGATATTGATGAAGATCATATTATTAAAATAAATAAATGCAGAAACGAATACGATGAAAAATTTGCAAAGGATCTCGGTAGAAAGATAATCGGTAAATTTACTCAAGGTGGTTCATACGATTATAAACGACATTGTACAAGATTGATTATGGACGACGCTGAACTAGATTTTATAATCGCTGATACAACTGAGAAAAATACGTTTATAAACAGATGTAATGCTTATTTATCAGATGGAACGAAACTAGGTACCATTGTGAGCTATCTTGATGGCGAGTCACCACAGTTTACTCATTTAAGATTTTCGATGTTAGCTTATGTTTCGATAAACCTACTATCGATGATAAATAAATTTCCTCATCACGCTGTCAGAGTCGCTACGGATTCATTTTATGTACATAAAAAATATAAAGATTTATTAAAACTCGGTAATGGTGAATGGGGAACATGGAGAATAAAACAAGAAAATATATTTATTTATTCTGAATCTGCCGATGTTGAAATTGTGGAGATATATTACAGAAATAATAATCAAATATTAAAGTCATCTGCACCATCTCTGTACGATGCAGTATCTAGACATAAAACCGTTTATCTTAATGGGTGTGGTGGTTCAGGTAAAACAACTCGTGTAATTAATTTATTTATAAATAATAATTCGGATATAATTGTTTTAACACCGACGCACAAACTTGCTAGAGAAATAAAACAACGAGGAGTAAAATCGTGTACATATCACAGTTTCTTTAGATGGTGTGGAGACACGTGGACTCCATCGCGGATGGGTGAAAAATATATACCTAAATATATTATATGGGACGAGATATACACGGTGTCGTTAGAAACACTAAAAACATTTCTTGATTGGTTATTATTGAAGAATACTGCTGTGATTATGTGCGGCGATCATGGTCAACCACCACCTTTTGTTGGAGAGTCTCCACATGAATGGCTAAAGAATAACGTAGATTATTACGAGGAAATAAATGATGACTATAGAGCTATTGATGAACCGCTGAAGGAATTTAAAAGGTTAATCAGACTTCAGCCAGACAGAGTACAATGTGGGATAATGCGAGGAGTAATTCCAGAGACTTCTATGAATAATTTTCTAAATTTATGGAATCCCGCTGATTTAATAGTTGCAAGTAGAAAGATAGTTCGTGATGAACTACAGGATAAATTATTTACGTTACATAAAGAAAAGTTTTCAGATCTACCTGTACCTTTGTGTTATCGCCCAGCAGATACTCGACGACAGAATATTGAAGTTGAAATACCAGGTGTCTTGGTTCCACCAAGGGTACAGAATCTTGTCTTGAATGACATTGTTTTAGTCGATATTAATGTCGTTGAGAATGCGCTGAGTATGAATAAATCACCGTGGGTGTTAGGATACGCTATAACTATTCACTCATCACAAGGGTTAACTATAACTGATACTAAAATCTGGATTGTAGATGATAGGATCGAGTGGTCAAATTTAGTATATCTCGCCGTATCTCGAGTCAGGAGAATATCTCAACTACATAGGGTCATTATGAATTTTATAGAAAATAATGATCAAATTGTTAATAATGACGTAATAAGAAAAAACTATCTGGTTATAAGCAGTGTGACAAAAAAAAATAATCGTGATTTTGATATTGATGTTGAATTTATTATAAAACTAAAACAACTACAGAATAATAATTGCGCAAGTTGCAACTGTAATATGTTATGGCAATGTTCGAATCCAAGACAATTTACCGTAGACAGAATTAATAGTGATCTTGGTCATACACGTGAAAATGTAATGCTGACTTGTCTTGATTGTAATCGACGTCGAGGTTCTGGACGTTTACAAAATTGAGCTTGGTGGTAATTGTGTATTCTCAGGAATTATTTGCAATTGTTCACGTACAAATCCACGTTGAGGGGCTGTAGAATCTAGTCTGTATATTGGAGGTCTACCAGTGGATCTAACCACGCTAGAAATTTTATGTGTAGTCACGCTCCAGATAGGATCGGTTGCTCTTTTTTACCGCCTTCAAGTTCGCCAGGTTCATATAAATATCTAACTGTAACATTACCTAATACTGGTTGAGAGAAAGATTCACGTCGTCCGTAGCCATTGGGTATATATTTTTTTTTGATCGCATTAGAAGGTTTCATGGAAGTTGCACGAGTAATTTCATTATTCAACGCAGCTATCACACTCGGTAATCTTGCAGCCCATTCACGAGATCTATCTTTGAGGTCAGTAGATATTTCCTTTGCATATTGATATCCGAATAACCGCTCGGCAAGTGTTCTATTAAATCGTTCAACGATTGCCTGATCACGATGAATTTCAGTATATCCTCGTCTGATTTTAACATTATGTTTCTTCATCAACGATGATACCACTCCAAGAAATTCTTTAACGGGATCAACCTGTAGTAGTTTTGGCCATCGTAGACCACCACGTTGATAAATGCGCTCAAACGCAGATGCAACTTCGGATGCTGTTTTCGTTGATAATGGCTCCGCTTCTTTATATCTACTAGCAATGTCAACGACAGTTAACGCGTATTTGTATGTGCGTGATTTTCGTCAACGTGTTTTAATGGTATCGTGTGGTAAAAACAGTATATCCGCTTGATGAACTTCATTAGGGACACTAACATCAAAATACGCGTAATGAATTCTTTTAGGTGGACTTAGGAAGATTTGCCATATTGCCTGTCGTGCTAACCATGATGCAGCGACATCATGTGAAACTTTTGATGCTTCGGCGAGTTTACTAATCGCTGCCTTACCTCTCCAGAATCCTCTCGGGGAATAATAAACAGATTCCATTATGATAGTTATATAATTAATTGCCAGCTCCTAACACCAGTTTACCTTTCATAGCAGTTTTTACTAGAAAACTAGCTAATTTTTCTCTGAGAGATTTATTAGGTATAGAATTTAACGCGTGAATCAATTTTACATCTGCGAGATGTCGGTGTTGCAAATCCTTACTTTTATACGCGACATCGTGAACATGACACGCTTGATCGATCTTATTTACTGGATACTCTCCTGGTTTTGGTTGATCTTGATCATCGAGTCGGATATCGAGACGAGTTCCTGGGCCACAATAATTATATCCGGGTAAATGTTTCTCACGGGGATATTTAGCCCATGGAGTTCCTGGTAATTTTCCTAATAAAGCGGCTATATCACCCCCACCTGTCTTTGTTGGAATAAATTTATATTTCTTGGTACCACATTTCACACACTTGCCTGTAAGTGCACGTCTTTTATTTCTTGTTGTTATTGTCGTTAATTCAGTAGTATCGGTAGGTGCTCTGCATTGAACACAATATAGACTCATATTATTTATTATATGGATATAATTGACTTTTCTGCGACACGAAATCAAGAACCAGTAAAACACCATCCAGCGCTTCCGAATTCTATCAGAATGATTATAATAGGCCCATCTGGAAGTGGGAAGACACAATTACTGCTTAATCTAATAATGCGATGGCTGAAGTGGGATAAATTATATTTAGTAGCGCCATCTGTAGATGATCAGCGATGTTATGAAGTACTTAAAGATTTTAATGAAAACGCAAAATCGTTACATGAAGACAATGTCATAGACTTTATTACTGATATTGATGAAGCGCCATCTGTAGATGATCTGGATGGATTCATTAATAATTTGGTAGTGTATGATGATGTTATGCTGGACAAACAATCAAATCCAGCTAGAATATTTTCACGAGGTAGACATAAAAATACAGGCGTGATTTATGTTACACAGAGATATACACAAATTCCAAAAGTAATCAGAGACAACTGTAACATTTTAGTTGTGTTTAATGGCGTAGATAATCATACGCTGCAAAATATTTATTATACTTGGTGTTCAGGCGACATGGACATGAATAAATTTTAAAATTTCTTTTCAAAAGCACAAGCTGCTCCATTTGGTTTTGTAACGATAAATTTACACGATCCTAGGTCAAGATATCGTAACGGACTTGATATAATTTTTTGGATAAAAATCATAGCAGCAGTAGAGCTAATTTAGCTGAGTGTGGTTCTCCAATACTCATTATTGATAATATCTATACTGGCTGTTTAATTTATAGCAGCAGTAGAGCTGTTGAAGGACATACGTACGTGACCAGATTGTGAAAAATCTGGTCAATTAAAGAAGTTTTCATTATTAAGACAAAAATGTTTTTTTTCTTCAGGGAACCCTTAATTTTCAAAAATAAGGTCTCTACAAAGTTGTAGGGTCCAGCTCTACTGCTGCTACAACATACACACCTAGTCTTGTGAACTGTTTACTGTGTAGTTTTGACCTTTGACACATTTGGCAGTGGCGTTCTTGCTGTGTTTTTGTTGCTTTGGATGGTTAGTTTTTAAGATGGTGAAAATCTTCATTATACTTTTAAACAAATGTTCTTGAATGTATGTATTTCATGTATGGAATTTATGGATGTATTCAAAGTTTTATCAACTTTGTCTAAGTTTTTAAATTGTAATGCAACCTGTGCAACAAAATTATCTGCATCTGGCGTAAGAGAGACCTTCATGATCAGTTAACCATTTTCATCAATTTTACAAGATCTAAGTATCTTTTCTTATTTACAATTTTAATTAATATTTGATCAACAACAGTGAGACTACTTTGAATTAGATACTATATCTGCTATCATTCTAATGGCATAATGGATGTTAGGTAGGAACTTATAACATAGAAAGATTTGAGGTTTAATCTCTGCATGTGCTTATGGATGGATGGATGAATGAATGAATGTTGTTAAATAAAGACACTTTGAAGAAGAAGCACACGTGTCGTGGATATTTTACAAATTATTCATTTTGACATTTATAGAATGTATAGAAAGACTTTTATAGAATGTGTAGAAAGACTTTAATAGAATGTGTAGAAAGACTTTTATAGAATGTGTAGAGAGACTTTTATAGAATGTGTAGAAAGACTTTTATAGAATGTGTAGAAAGACTTTATAGAATGTGTAGAAAGACTTTTATAGAATGTATAAAAAGACTTTTATAGAATGTGTAGAAAGACTTTTATAGAATGTGTAGAAAGACTTTTATAGAATGTATAGAAAGACTTTTATAGAATGTGTAGAAAGACTTTTATAGAATGTATAGAAAGACTTTTATAGAATGTATAGAAAGACGTTTATAGAATGTGTAGAAAGACTTTTATAGAATGTGTAGAAAGACTTTTATAGAATGTGTAGAAAGAATTTTATAGATTGTGTAGAAAAGACTTTTATAGAATATGTAGAAAGACTTTTATAGAATGTGTAGAAAGAATTTTATACAGTATGTTTATAGAATCATAGAGAACGCACATATATACAATAAATGTTAATGCATTGGAAGCATATATCACATGATGGATCAGTTTTGCACAATTAATAGCATATATTGGGAAATGTGAGAACAGCATGCAGGAACAAAAGTAACTGAAAGCTGCAAGCTAATTTCAAAGCTCAAAGCAACTAGACACTATAAACAAGATAAAAGAACTAAAAATCAGAAACATTACACATGTGGTAGAGTTGGAAAAAAACTAATAGATGTATGATTGATAAGGAAGGATAATCCATTTTAAACTTTGTGTAAACAAGATAAACTACATTTAGACTAACTAAGCTATAAAGAAATATACAAGACTAAAAACTAAAACACTAAACATGCAGATGATCAAGGTAGCAGCAGCAACATCTTTATGTGTATATACATATGGTGCATTTACACACTAGGCTGCCAAACCAGGTCTTTAATTAAAATCAGATTATGGTTGATGTTGAAACTATCTCAGGAGTTCCAATCCCTCATGTGCCTAAGCCCTTGATATATGCAATAATGCACCATCAGGGTCACACAAACCCTAGTTCAAAAAATAGACAAAGAGACACTAACAGTTGACTAAGCAAAACTACATCATAACTGTTGAAATACTAGAGATAAATCTGTCCCAGTAATGATTTATTTATACATGTGCATGTATAATGATCATCAGAATATAAAAATAATTACAGGGACAGGTTTATAGATCCAGATGGGTATACATACTTGTATAATTTGTTTTCTGCAGCTTGCCCATACAATTTACATTGTGTGCAATGGAAAGAACATGACAGATCTAAACAATTTAAAGCATACAGGATAGCTGAATTGATTACAAATACATACTTAGACATGCAGATTTACAATTGTGAAATATACATTTCACAAATTTGGTAAGGGGGGGGGTTAAAATAATTTTCATAAGCATCTAGCATAGCTGGTCATCCGCAATTAAATAAAAGCCAGTAACAGTTATTACCTTAGCTAATAATAGTAAGCATGGGTGAATCAATGTAGTGGCTAGTGCCATCACTCTAATCCTATTCATATGCTTTCTGTGAGTGAATCAGTGCAGTGGCCACCACTACAGTCCCATGCATGTGCTTTCTGTGAGTGAATCAGTGCAGTGGCCACCACTACAGTCCCATGCATGTGCTTTCTGTAAGTGAATCAGTGCAGTGGCCACCACTACAGTCATGTGCATGTGCTTTCTGTGGATGAATCAGTGCAGTGGCCACCACTACGGTCCCATGCATGTGCTTTCTGTGAGTGAATCAGTGCAGTGGCCACCACTACAGTCCCATGCATGTGCTTTCTATGGGTGAATCAGAGCATTGGCTACCACTACAGTCCCATGCATGTGGTGTCTTTGGATGAGTCCGTGTGGTGGCCACCACTACAATCCCATGCATGTGCTTTCTGGGGTTGATTTCAGTGAAGTGGCTAGTGCTGCCAATGTGGTCCCATGTATGTGCTTTCTGTGGGTGAACGAGTGCAGTGGCCACCACTACAGTCCCATGCATGTGCTTTCTGTGAGTGAATCAGTGCAGTGGCCACCACTACAGTCCCATGCATGTGCTTTCTGTAAGTGAATCAGTGCAGTGGCCACCACTACAGTCATGTACATGTGCTTTCTGTGGATGAGTCAGGACAGTGGCCACCACTACAATCCCATGCATGCGCTTTCTGGGGTTGATTCAGTGCAGTGGCTAATGCTGCCACTGTGGTCCCATGTATGTGCTTTCTGTGGGTGAATGAGTGCAGTGGCCACCACTACAAACCGGTGCACCACTACAACCTGATGCATGTCATATCAGGTTAACCTTCAATGGCAGTTAATCAAATTGTATCCTTGTGGTGTTAAATCTGAATAACACCTGTGTGGTAATTAATCCAAAAAAATAAAGGACAAAAGTTGTGATAATAATTTAAAATTATACAGGTCTTTGTCCAAGAACAACTTAAATACTTCAAAAGTTCATAATTATTTGGACATTACAAATTTGAAGAAATTTTAAATGTATGGTCAGTCAAGCGAGAGCATATAGAAAATAAGCTAACTAACACACTTCTCCTTAACTCTGATTTTATCATTTCGTATTCAGTGAGCCAAGTGTGGCAGCCACAGATTCCAATGGTTTTGTATCCTTATTCAAAGTGACACCTGCTGCTGTAGAGAAAACTTGCAGGTGGAAGTGTCAGGATTTTGAGGCATGGATTACAGCCTTCAACCAGTGGGATCCAAGTTTACTTTACACAGGTAAATACTGAGAACACTTAAAATATTTGACTTGAATTGTGATAAATACCACATTTCTGGTATGAACTTAGTAGTAACAATGTATGTCTAAAGAATTTTAGCCTAATATTTTTCACAGTGGAATGATCATGTGCATTCAGACAGACGGAGCTAGAGAGCAATGGATATAGTACATGGAATGAAGGTCCTTTTTTTCCATACAAATAGTCCTTTGTGTGACACCTAAAGATCTTGTATGAATTGAAGACAGTTGATAATCTTTATCTTTAAAAGTCTGTATAATGAGGCAGACCCTGTATTCTATGAAGCACGTAGTTCACATAATATACCGATACAGTATGAATGAAGTAAGTGTACTTGAGTATACTTCCAGGAGGAGATGACTGTCAGCTAAAGGTTTGGGATCTGAGAATAGGAACAGATTTTCCTGTCCTAGTTAGTAGAAGGTAGGCGTGATTGTTATTTACATTTCTCTTGAAAGATATATATGTATATAATGGATCCCTAGATATCATATTTGTCAGAGAGTGAATACATATATAAAACTAACTGACAACACACAATGCAAAACTAGTGTCAACTTGTCTTAGTGTTTTCTGGACCATTGGTTACCTTTGTCAATGGCAAACACTCCCAAAAAGACTGACACAAAACACAACAATTAACACAGAAGAAATGTGAATAATTTCAAATCCTGACTATTAATATTTGTTATTTTATCAGTTATGAGCAATACTAAAAATAAATATATATGAAAGGACTAAATATTCTTTTGTGAAACACTTGATACATCGTTATCAATAGATCAGATTGTAGGGAATGACCAAGAACTAAAAGAAAATACTAGAATCAAAGCATCACACTGTTACAGCATCAGTGATAAGCATGGAATAGTCCTTTTATAAAATTGTTTAACACATAGTAGGTATGGTTTTCCTATAGTATGTGCAGTTTCATATTTTTGATATTACCACACATTAAAATATCACTTTATGTGATTCTGATTGGTCCAAATAAGCCCATGAAATTATTGTGCAGTATCCTCTTTACTGATTGGCTGGGATCGTGGGAAAACGTTTTTAACCCCGCCTTCTGGAATGTTTTGTTTTGAATGAACATTTTTGGCCGCCATTTTTTAACTCGACTCGCGAAAGGAAATTGAGGAAAAATTATCTTGGCTGTCTGAATATGGATACGTTACCCCCACAGGGGTTTGTTATGTCATGTATAACAATATCATCATAAGAAAAATGGCCTAAAACTACAATACAAGAACAACAATAAGTAAAAGTAAGGGTATTGCTTATTTGATAGTGGGTGGCGGGATGGGGGGATGGGGGCGGTATATCTGTGACATAGATATAAAATCCACCGTATATACAAGCGTGGTTTGAATGTTAACTTACAGAAGTAATAAACTCACCTCAGTTCACAGAAGAATCTGGACATAAATGGGTCTCCTAACTGACAGAACTTTATCCAACCACAGCATCTTTATGCAGTATAACGTTATATGGAATGCAAATCTGACTCAAAAAGAAATTTGTTTACGTCTTCTGTACAGTCTATTGTTCCAGATCAAATACTGCAAATATCTGGTCACAAATGCATGTAGTAAATATGGGAATTTTTGCATCCAGTAATCCTATTTCACATGAAAATCGCAATAATGTAATGTTTAGTTCTGAAAGTGACATTTTAGGGTAAACATGTACTCTAGGCCTATTGTGTACCGTATCAAACAATGTGGCATCACATCGCATTGATCATTCTGTTTTGAAAAATAATTTTGTCGTTATAAAATGTTCTGCTTATTCGGATGGAAGCTTTTTCTTTGATTTATAGTTTGTAAAAAAGTACAATCTACTTTTACTAGTTCAACTTTGTTTGGGACTATATTTTATGCACAACAAATGTAAGGTGCACCGTCTGTCAGAATGAACGAAATTATTTGTCCTTCTTTCTATCTAATTAATTTCCACTGAAATAAAAACTATGTGATAAAAAGAATTTCAAATGGGTTATGATTTAATATTAAATTTATGAAACTCGTTGAATAATGTCCAGCTTTTGCGTGCCAAGGCTCGCAAAAGCTGGACATTATTCAACTCGTTCCATAAATTCAATATTAAATCATTACCCATTTGAGATCCTCAATATCTGATACATGCTATTGTCAAAATATTAATTTCTCTGTATACAGATGACAATAATAATAATAATACCATATGTACTCGCTTATAAGTTGAGGCCAACTGCAAACTGCATAGATCCAGATCTGCCATTGCATAATGCGCTGACAGATCTGGGTCTGTGTAGTTGGATAGGAGCAATCAGAAGAACAAACAACCTAGACCCTGATCTGTAGGCACATTATGCTATGGCAGATCATAATCTTTGTTGTTTAAAGTTTGAGTTCACTTATAAGTGGGTAGTAATAATAATAATAATAATAATTTATGTCTATAAAGATGCCTATTTTCATTCCTCTGGTTTAAGTTGCTGAGTTTTAATGTCCTGAGGCAGATCCAGTATCTTTTTTCTCGTTCTACTATCTGGACTTCAGGTGTGCTCACGTGCTAACCCTGTCAAAATTATGTGATTGAAGGTGTGACCAATGGATGAAACATTTTCAGCTGCAAATCATTTGGTCATCTAGTCAGATGTGTGGAGTTTCATTTTTCTATCAAGTTTCTCATTCTCTCCAACATACAGTATTGAAGGGCAAATACCCCGAATATGATGGAATATATCACATTTTCTGTTTTTCAGTTTTGAATATTCAACAATTTGCCATTAATTGTGCTTGAAAATGTGATAGTTGATTTTGTGATGATCTCAATTCTTCCCTGACAAGTTTTGCATGATTCCGTAGTGGGCCAGTGTTTGTGAATGTTATGACCAACCTGCAGGCACTCTGTATGGTATAAGCTGATGAAAGGTACTCATTCAACATTTTCTTCTTTGTCTTTGAACAGGTTGATTTAGAACCTGGAATTGTATAGATCACTTATTTTGCAGTTTGCATTTCACCATGTTTCTTTGAAGTTCCATCACTGTGTGGAATATTGGTAAACAGGGGTGTTAAATCTAGTGAGACATTCATTGTTTCAGATGGTTAAGGTTTTTTGGTTTTGCTTTTCATGATATAATGGCTGTTTTGTCCTGGAAGGAAGAAGTTAGTGTCTTTTAACATGATTCAGATATTCAGGTGTTATTTTCTGTGGGATGCACATTATTATTTGTCTTCCTTGGTTTCCCAGTTAGTGAATCTTGGGCAGGAGATGAAATTGTCCTGCTCTTCTGTTTTGAAGGGTTAGGTAGTCTTTAGTCTTGTAGTTCTCAATAAATATTTCAATAATGTTCCAACAGTTACATCTTGTATGATTCTGTAGTGTCCTTGACATCATTTTAACTCAGATCACGTACATTTTGTACTTGTTTTTTAACGTTGTTCATTCCGCCAACTTCTGAATAAAGTCCTGTCAAAATAGATCATAGAGTAACTCTGGTGCAAATAATTTTAATTGAAATTCTAACTTCTGAATGAGTGATTCATTTGTTACAAGAAGTACATACCAGTTTATTTCATTTAAAATATGGATTAAAAGGTCTTGATGTCAATGATTGCCATCAGATTTGGTTGAAACTGAACAGTGAGACGTTTTGAAAAGTTGCATTTTTCCCTTTTATTAAGTGAAGGACAGTCATATTATATGATAAAATGGCATAAGTTTTCTAAATACTATGAAGGTGTTGATGTTAGGATGCTAGATGTCAAAATTTGTCAAGAGAGTTTAAAGAAAAGTTGTTTAAAGGTTTTTCAGTTTTAGAATCAAAGCACCATGTCATAGAGATTTGAAAGGCCTGAATGCAAAGACATTACTATGTGATATTGAGTCAAAATTGGTTGAGCGGTGTTTGAAATGTAGATAATTAATTTTTAGCTATTGTTTTAGCAACGGTGATGCTGAATCAACAAAATTAGTATAGCATGGAAAGTTTTTTTTATGTAAGTATGGGTCATCATTGGCTGCATTTTTCTGAGAAGGTTTGTTCAAAGGTTTCTAGTTCACTCATCGATTCAGCATGGGTTATACATTGCATTGTGCATTGTTTACTGTCCATCATATCCATAGTTTTCGCAAATAATACATTTACTTATTATCCATGAAATTAGTTTCCAGTATATTTACTGATATATTATATTCAGTTTTCCAGATACTTGAAACTTATGATACTGTGTACATACATTTGTGTTATTTTCCAGACACACCATGGGTGTATGCAGTGTACAAAGCAATCCAATACAGGAGCATATAGTAGCTACAGGCAGGTTGGTCTTCAGTTCATTCAAATCGTCCGTTTAATTGGGTTTTTTATCTGAAGATTTGTTCTGTCAATCACAAGGTCTGGATTTCCTGTTACTATATTTAGCTTACCAGGCAGCAAGGCCAAATAAGCTTGTGGTATGGCCCTGCATGCATCATGTGTCCCACATAATGGGTACATCAATCAATAACTGCTTGTTACCACTCTGGAGTCCATATTTCAATTTTTGACTTCTTGTCCAAAAAGTGGCTGAGCTAGTTTTGATCATACATACAGGAATATTTCTCAGAAGATGCTCTGCCTAAATTGTGTTCTGAGTTGCCTCCCTATCAAGAAAAGTAGTTTTCATGCCAGCCTACTTTCTACCTCTTTTGCAGAAAGGTGGGGGCTTTGTAAAAAACAAAATTGGTTAGTGTCTTTGGTTACGAAGCATAGTGGTATCAAAGAATTATTATTTCAGATTTGTGCAAACAGGACTGTTGTGACATAAATAGGGTCACCACTAGTATAACTAGCTCAAACTTTTAATCAATTGTTTCGACTGTCTGTATTTCTTATACTTCTGATCTGATTTTGATTAAACTTGGTAAGTAGACTAAAAAATCTCTGAGGTCTTAGATGGATGAGATCTTATAAGATCCACACAAAAAAATCATTGAGGTCTTAGATGGGTGAGATCTTGTGAGATCCACACAGATTAATGATGTAATCTTTAATCTGATTGACTGAGCATGTCAACACTTTAGTGACTATTCCTGATCTTGGTATATAAGTTTAAATCATCGAGATATCCAATGAATTTAATGATGTACAAGATCTGCATATTTTAAAAGAGCTGGTCTTGTATTAGATCGGATTGACTGAGCTTGTCAACACTCTAACAACTATATTTCTTCTCAGATTTTGATCAAACTTGCTATATAGTCTTATATTATCAAGATGTTGGGTGAGTCTGACTTAGAGCAAAATATATGCATATATGTCATATACGCTTGCTTGTAAGATAAGTCCAACTGCAAAGTGCACAGACTCAGATCTGCCAACGCATAATACATTGGCAGAACTGGGTTGGTGCAGTTTGTTAGGAGTAATCAGTAGAACAAATAACATAGACCAAATAACATAGACCCTGATCTGCAGGTGCATTATGCTATGGCAGATCAAGATCTTTGTTGTTTGCAGTTTGACTTGATTTATAAGTGACTATATACAGTATGAGGTAATCTTGTATTTGATTGGCTGAGATTGTTATCACTTGGGAGACTGAATTTCAATCAGATTTTGCCAATAAGTTTATAGATGGGAACATTCAAAAACACTTTTTTATAACAAATTATTATTCATCTCATGTCATGTCATGTCACCTGAATTTTTGTTTTTAAAGTCCCTTTGTCTCTGACACTACTCAAAACTTCAACCAAGCTGACTGATAAACAGAAGAGTCAGTTTAATTTCAGAACTTACACAGCAATGATTAATTTTCATCAAACCTGGGGCTATCTTGATCTCAATTTGTTATTTACATGTAAACAGCAGTTAGTAAAATTATTACTGTAAGTTTGTCTTATGCTTTCTTTAAACTGCCTCCTCCTACACACTCATCAAATTTGTGATCATCCTATAAATAATGCAGCTGAATACATAATGCATTTGGTAGTTATGGACCCCAAACTGCCATGTTATAGCACAGTTCCCCATATATCATCATTGTTTTAGACTGTCTGTATAATAAGTTATGTTTGCGCATATTAATGAGATGATCATGAATCTGATTGAGCAATTACCTCTCTAGATCTAATGACTATATTTCTCATCCAATTTCAGTAAAACTAGTTAAGTGGATTTATATCCACACTATACGATGACTTCGATTATGAGGTAGAAAAGACTATATCTATTAATTAGGCTTTTATCTTTGGAAAGGTTTTTTGATCAAACTATAGTAAAATTGGTCAACTGACATGATGTAAAGTCTGGGAGATAGTTTACATAGGGTTGTGTTCTTATAGTATTACATAAACCAGGTGAGGAATCTCTGACCTTCTTAGGTCTCTTGTTCTTTTATTTGCCAAAATATGTGAGAATGCATACTTGATAATTGCAGGAAAAACTTATTGATAAATTTTTACATAAGAAGGAATTTGTGATACTGTAATGCCAGTGACTGGGAACCAAACTGTAGCAACCTAAACTTGAGGAACCAATCAACTGTACAACACAGGCTTTGTGTCTGTCAGCTTTTGTTTTGGATCACTGTGCAGCTACTGTTTCTAAGTTCTCATTTCAGTTATGATGAGCAGCTATGTATATGGGACAGCCGTCAGATGAGGAGACCAGTGCAGGATATTGGTCTTGGAGGAGGCATTTGGAGGATAAAGTGGGAGCCTTGGTCTGGCACAAAGATCCTCACTGCCACCATGTACAGTGGTTTCCATTTGCTCCAAGCTGACTCTACTTCAGGTAAAAGGTCTATAGCTTAACTGTAGACAAATGACAGTACTTCAAAATTGTTACAATATAATGCAGTCATATATTGGCAAGAAATCATAGTTTACAGTAGTGTATAAACCATCTGTTTAAAAAATGTAACGATGAACGAAATTAGTTAAACAGTGGATCTACATCACAAGGATAAGCCCAGCAAACTCATCAGTCAGATATATGTTTGACAATACAGTGTCACAGCTGCCATTAAATTTCTAAGGCCTGAGAATGTCACTGGTAAGGTGAATGGCAAAAGAACTTGTTTTTCCAAACAATTAATATGAAACAGATGTTCCAGTGTGTGAGGTAATGAAACTTGAATGATTTGTAGTTAAGTATTTAGTAGTCATATTTGTCCTAATATAAAATAGTTTGGGAGAAGAAATTTTGTCCTGGCATGCTGTTTTGGTATAAATTCTTTCATTTAAAATGAAGTCAGATTACTTCATTTACTTTGTCTGAACCAGTGTCAACATTCCCAATTTGTTTCCATTACATGATGTCTTCTTCTGTTGTATTGCATGTCTTTATAATCTCTGATTTGCTGTCCTTCATTGTGTCTATAAATGTTTACCATATTTTTGACATCATCTCCAAATTCGGTTGAGCCAGTGGAACATTTCCTATACTGACTTAAAATATTATTTAAATCTACATATATTTAATACTCTCTATAAAATATGTGGAATGAAAGCTTCACAAACAAGCTTCAGAACATCAAACCCATAATTAAAGAGTGGCACCCATCATACAAAACAAATTTTATTGATGGGATGGTATTGTTTACAAATAGGACATACACACCTGACCCATGCTTACCTATTGAAGGGTGAACCTTGATGAGAGTGCACATCTTGCCAGTGTCCACTAACAGTAGAACATATTCTTGTCAGGTGTATCACCTTTCATCCTTTGAGATATTTTTTTTTTAAAATTTGAACTAAAAAATGAAGCATCTTGATTAAGTACCTCCAAGAGAAACTCATGAACGTTTGTAAATAATTCAGTTTATATAATATATTTTGATCCAATATTTGAAGGACGTTATATTTGTTTTTTTACTTTATCTTCAGATTTGTATATCTTTAAAAGATTGATGACATTTTATCTTGTAGAACTACATGTTTTTCATTTATTTGAAAGGTTTCGTCTTCGAAAAGTTTTGGCTATTTTTTTATCTTTGCTTTTTTAGAACTTAACTTTGCATCAGTACTATATTGCCTTGATTACCTTGACATGCCATTAAACACTGCAATCAACCTACATAGACTTAAGACAGTTTATATAATGTTATGCTTTGCATGACTTCTTTAGAATCCATCTGGTTTAATAGCAAGCAAAAATTAAATTTTATTTTTAATATCTTTAACAGCAGAGAGGGTGAACCCTACAACTTTGTAGAGACCTTATTTTTGAAAATTAAGGGTTCTTACGAAGGCTGAAAAAAATAAGTTTTTGTCTTAGTAATGAAAACTTCTTTAATTGACCAGATTTTTTCACAATCTGGTCACTACAAGTATGTCCTTCACCCTCTCTGCTGCTATGGTTTTTATCCAAAAATTATATCAAGTCCGTTGCGATATCTTGACCTAGGATCATGTAAATTTATCGTTACAAAACCAAAGGGAACAGCTTGTGCTTTTGAAAAGAAATTTTTAAATTTGTTCATGTCCATGTCGCCTGAACACCAAGTATAATAAATATTCTGTAGAGTATGATTATCTACGCCATTAAACATAACTAAAATGTTACAATTATCTCTGATTACTTTTGGAATTTGTGTATATCTCTGTGTAACATAAATCACGTCTGTATTTTTATGTCTACCTCGTGAAAATATTCTAGCTGGATTGGATTGTTTGTCCAGCATAACATCATCATACACTACTAAATTATTAATGAATCCATCCAGATCATCTACAGATGGCGCTTCATCAATATCAGTAATAAAGTCTATGACATTATCTTCATGTAACGATTTTACGTTTTCATTAAAATGTTTAAGTACTTCGTAACATCGCTGATCATCTACA